>CM012448.1:27543160-27831846 GCA_003999625.1 Oryzias javanicus
GAGAACCTTTGACCTCAGAGGAGGTCGTACCTTGAATTTACTAAATAAATCAATATAATCATCTTCAGTGCCTTTTTGAAAGTAAACTCCTCCAGGGATTTCAATCTCTCGGTACATCATTGAGACAAATCCCCTCGATCTGCTCTGAACCAGACTCAGATCATAGATTTTAACATCACAATAATATTTATTTTCCACATAACCTGCTTTAGTGCACCTGAGTAAGAGAATAGATCTCCACGGTAATGAGATTCAGGTTTAATTCATCTTAGTTTAGAGCGGTCGAGTCATCACGTGATTAAACTAAATCCCTGATAGGAACTGAAGCTGACTTTGATTAAAACCTGTTTAGTAAAGTCTCACCTGTCTGCAGGTGATCCTCCGGGTTCTGCTGAGTCATGACAGCAAACTACAAAACAAACAAACAAATATTTACCACCAAAATATTAAAAGACAAAAGTCAAAACATTTCTTGTTTTAACCTTAAAAACAAACTCATGAAAAGAAATTCACAAAGGAAATACTTTCTGTTAAACTACAAAATAATTACAAACTTTAATTGAATTATGATTAAAAAAAACTATTCGTTTCAAAGCAGAAATTTTGATTATTATTAAAACTGTTAAAATACATTATATATTGATAAGAGAAACAATAAGTGAGAGAACTGAAAACTCAGTATGACTCCGCCAAAACAAATAGTTCCAAAAATACTTTGAAGTAAACTTTTGATAAAGAAACTTAAATAAAATGTAGATACTTACAACGATTTACCAGCAACGTCCGAATGTTTAATCTGACTAAAAATTGAACTATAACTGCTCGATGACTTTGAGTATTATCGATTTGTTAAGTTACATCTCAGAGTAAACCAGCGGCACGCGGCGAAGCAGGTTAATTAGGCCACCTGAGTGGCGGAAGAATACACGGGTGATTTGGCATGCGCGTGTCGTCATCAAACACAAATACAAAGAATGAACTTAAAGAAGTAAATTTTAGATTTACAAGTACACGATCATTTGATAACATATGATCTTGATTTATTTAATAACAAGACAAGTTTGTCATCAAACTACTTGATGAGTTTTATTAATTTAAATCTTGGATCTCAGGGACAAAACTTTAAATATTTAAACATAAATAACTGCTAAAGATCAAAATACACATTGAAGACATTATAAACATAAGGTTAAAAATGCTATAAGATGCAATTCATTCATAAAAAATAATCAAAATCTGTCAAACCTGATTTATTTACAAGTCTCTGCCGCCATCTAGTGGTGATTGAAGGAACTTCTGAAACATTTCAACACAGAAGTGACAGAATTATAAACGTCATTTAAAAATTATCAAAAGTATGATTACTTTAATTTGGCATGAACATAATTGTTTATAAAATAGTAAATATGAAAAATAGCTACAACTTTAACCTATTTCCTGTCAATTTGATCAGTGAAACAAAAGGAAAAAATATTTTTGACACAAAGATATTTCATTTTTACAATATTATTTGTTTTATTATATGTCTTACATAAGCAAAGTAAATGAAATAACAAGAAATAGCAGGAAAATCATTATTTTAACAAGAAATCCATTCATGTATTCAGGAAAACCACAGAGAGAAAGAACACCTCAGAATGGAATAATTTTAAAACCTTTATTTCACAATAACAATGAATCAGAAGAACTTTATATGAAACTCCAAGTGGATATTTGAGTGGAGGAGAGTTGTTAGCAAACACGCCTCTCAGCTTAAGTGTTAAGCACGGTGGAGGAAGGTTGATGATAAAAATAAAAAAAGTAGACCCTTCAATAAATTTAGCAAATATTGCTTAAAAAATATATAAATAGATTAAATCTGGACCTTTCTGCAACAGTGGATATTTTTAAAATTAGTTTTCCTGTTTTCTTTCATATTTATTACTCATTTTGGTTGTAAAAATAAAAACAGCAATGTTAACATTGTAATTGGGTAGAGTTTCTTAATGCACTTTTTATGTAAATTAATTGGTTGTAATTTCCTGTTTTTAGTGACTGAATGATGCTCTTTTTTCTGAAAATGTTGTGTTTTTTACATGTTCATATATTTTTCTGACAATGAAGGACAAATATAAACAGTATTTCTGGATATTTCTTTACCAAAAAATGTGAACAATTTTGAGCAGATAATAAATGCAGTTTAAAATAGATTAAGGATCGTGTTTGTGACGTAGAAAACACGCTGGGCGGGGCAACAAGCTCCCTGCTCCGCCCCATTCTGATGCAGACAAATAGATCCGTGAACGTCTTTGTTTTCCTCGTCTGAGCTGGAATCTGGATCAGAACTGTACGGCTGGATAACTCAGAAACTTGACTAAAAGCAGCAAAGAAGACACCAGGAATGCTTTAAAACTATAAGAAGATCGGAGTGACGCTTTAATCTTTGAAAATATATCTGTCTGTCTGTGACATATAAAACTAAAATCTGATTTGATATAAGTAAAGAACCAGACAGAAACACTTTTATTTTACAATTTTTACTTTAAATGACATGAAATCAGTGTCGTTTCAGCAGAAATAATGACTTTTCTTGAACAAAAGAATAAAAACTAAATTAAAAAAGGATCACATATGTTTAGGAACACAGAATAAACGTTCCAGATTCTTCGGGTTTCGTCCTGTCTGATGACCGTGAGGACTTTTTTCCTCCTCGGAGCGTTTCTGGGACTTTAAGTGAGGATGCTGTGCTGCGCATGCGCAGCAGCCCTCTCCTCCTGACAGTGACCTCAGCCTCCGCAGCGCCTGGACCGTTCTGGACCGAACCGGGAGCGCCACACGCCCAGCGATGGCGGCGGTTTTCGGGAGGATTTACGTGGGGATTTACGTGGAGATCAAGCGGAGTGACGGTACGTGTCCGGCCCGGCCCGGCCCGGCTGGTTCCGAGCGCCGCTAACGTCCCCGCAGCTTTCGCTAGCAGAATGGATGTGGAAACGGACCCCCCCCCCCTTCCCGAGCCGCCTCACAGCCCCGACTCGGAGGTTCCGATCCGAGTCGGTCCTGTGGGACGGAGACCGGGGCGGACCCGTCCACCTGCAGCCGGAACCGGGCCTCCATCCATCCTCTGACTGCATCACCAGCCACGCCCTTCCGGATCCTCTCCTCCGGTCCGGTTCTGACCCGGCTTCTCCATCCTCCGCAGGGCGGATCCACCAGGCCATGGTCACCTCCCTGCACGAGGACAACGACAGCGTGACGGTGGAGTGGATCGAGAACGGGGACACCAAAGGGAAGGAGGTACGGCTGCTCCACCTGCTGCAGGAGGCGCGTGTGGGCGGGGCTTGTCTCCTCCTGCTCCTGAAAGTTTGCAGCAGGAGGTTCTGGTTCTCCTCTGAGAGGGTTTCCGCTCTGCTGTGTGTCCTGAACCCCAGATCGACCTGGAGAGCGTCTTCGCTCTCAATCCGGATTTAGCTCCTGAAGAGGAGATCCCTCAGAGTCCGGAACCTCCTCTTCCTCCCTCCAGTGTGTCAAAGATCAGCAAAGTCCCGAAGGTCTGCTCCCCGGAGCCACGCCTCCTCCTCAGCTTTTACAGAAAGATTTTAGAGTTATTTCACAATCTGCATTTATGACTGTACATGAGAACTGGACAGAGTGACTCCTCCCTCCTGGCCTCAAAAAGCCAAAATTCCATAATTTTCCATAGAGAAATAAACCGTAATATTTATTTCGTCTTGATAATTCTATTTTTTTTATTTCTGTAATTCAAATTATTCAAGTTATAAACTGACCAATCAGATGCTTCAATAAAAGTAGGCGGAGTCTGCTGGTCACCACGTCCAACACATTTGACAGAGTTTCAAGTTGTAGGGGCGTGGCCTTCCAACAAGCTCGCTTCTGATTGAGCGGTTGCCATGGAAACAATGACTCAGATTAATTTGGACCAATCACAGCTTTTTTTTTTTTTTGAATAGACTTTTTTTGGTTGGAGCCGGAAACACTCACTCGGTCCAGTTCTTGTGTACAGTCACTTTTATTTATTTATTTTTTTGTTTACTGTTTTAATGTCTAATGGACTCTGAACTTCTGCTCTTTCTGCCCCTCAGGCCAAACGGGCCACCGCCATCCCGAAACCTGAAAGTGCCCCCCGGGAGAACAGAGGTGAGTTTAATCTCAGGTGATCTCGTACCTGTACAGGTGACAGGTTCTTGTAAACCCTCCATCGCTAAGTTTGTTTTCTGACATGAGGAAACTTAAGAGGCAGGTGAGAGGTCACCTGGTCCACAGGAAGCTGGAGCTTCAAACATTTCAAACATTTGGTTAAAAACAAAATCATCAGGATCAAAAGAAATGAAAATGGATCAAAAGCTGCAAAGATGGTTTATCGTTTGAGTTCTCTAAATTCCACTTGATGCTTCAGCAAATCTGAGTTGAGGAACAAATTTGGGACTGAAAAGTGTTCTTCTCTCAGCTGCAGCAGTGGGAACCACCAGAGCCCGTCCCAGCCAGCACAGCCAGGCGGCGGAGCCTCCCCCGCCCTCCATCGCTCCTCCGTCTGCAGCCAATCAGCAGCTGCAGCAGCAGAACGGTACGTCCATGCAGAGGAAACAGGACAGACAGGAGAATAGAACACAACTGCAGATTTCAGAAGGAATCACTGGTGAAAAGGTTCATTATGCTAACATCGCTAACACTGGTCATTCATAACATTATCCGAATGCATCAGAACGTTATCCGACTGCATCAGAACATTATCCGAATGCATCAGAACATTATACGAATGCATCAGAACATTATCCGACTGCATCAGAACATTATCCGAATGCATCAGAACATTATCCGACTGCATCAGAACATTATCCGACTGCATCAAATCATTATCCGAATGCATCAGAACATTATTCGAATGCATCAGAACATTATCCGAATGCATCAGAACATTATTCGAATGCATCAGAACATTATCCGACTGCATCAGAACATTATCCGACTGCATCAAATCATTATCCGAATGCATCAGAACATTATCCGAATGCATCAGAACCTTATCCGAATGCATTGGAACCTTATCCGACTGCATCGGAATGTTATCCGACTGCATCAAATCATTATCCGAATGCATCAGAACATTATCCGAATGCATCAGAACATTATTCGAATGCATCAGAACATTATCCGACTGCATCAGAACATTATCCGACTGCATCAAATCATTATCCGAATGCATCAGAACATTATCCGAATGCATCAGAACATTATCCAAATGCATCAGAACATTATCCAAATGCATCAGAACATTATCCGACTGCATCAGAACATTATCCGACTGCATCAAATCATTATCCGAATGCATCAGAACATTATCCGAATGCATCAGAACATTATCCAAATGCATCAGAACATTATCCGACTGCATCAGAACATTATCCGAATGCATCAGAACATTATCCGAATGCATTGGAACATTATCCGACTGCATCAGAACATTATCCGACTGCATCAAATCATTATCCGAATGCATCGGGACGTTATCCGAATGCATCAGAACATTATCCGAATGCATCAGAACATTATCCGACTGCATCAAATCGTTATCCGCATGCAGTCGCTGCAGAACGGTCTCCACATGCAGCTTCCGCTCTGGATCCTCGTCCAGTGTTTGCGCTGCAGCAGTGACCTCATCTCCACACAGCTGTGAGCTGCAGAGTCAAAGCCTCTTTCACCGCCTTCATCCTCCAGCTGCAGAACAGCTGACTGGTCACAAATCAACAGTGAAGCGTGTGAAGCAGCAGATCCGGTAGAGCTGCAGCTTCTCTCCAGAACTATCAAACGGTTCTGTTCACAGCAGGTCGAGTTTCCAATCTATAAAGTTAGATTCAATCTCAAACTTATATATTTCATCCCAAAGCACTGAAGTTCTGTTTAGAGAGATGCTTCCAAATGATCAGAAAATAGAATAAATAATCCTTTTTCCATCCGACCCTCACTAACGTGAACGGCGGCGGTTCTGATTCTGCGCAGCTCGCAGGAAGTCCAACTGTGTGAAGGAAGTGGAGAAGCTGCAGGAGAAACGGGAGAAGAGACGTCTGCAGCAGCAGGAGCTGAGAGAGAAGAGAGCCCAGGTGAGGAGCAAGCCCAGGAAGTGGTTCTGAACGGACCAGAACCCCTCAGAACCCGAGCACTATGTGACTCTAAGATCCTGCAGATCTGCTGATTTCTTCTTGTTCTGCTCTCCTGCAGGAAGTGGACGTGAACCTACCCAACTATGAGATCATGTGCATGATCCGAGACTTCAGAGCCAGTCTGGACTACAGACCTCTGACCTCCAACGACCTGGTGAGTTCCAGGACCCGAACGGAGGCGGGATCACGTGGAGGCAGCTGACTGATGGTCGTCATGGTTGATGTTTCAGATCGAGGAGCACAGGATCTGTGTGTGCGTCCGAGCGCGACCGCTGAACAAAAAAGGTAAGTCCGCTTCTTTGCAGATGACACGATCTCCTCCGATCACCAGCGTGGAACGTGTCCGTCCTCACCGAACCTCAGGAGAGATCTGGATCGGGCCGGCTGGTTCTCTGGAGAAAACTAAGGAAAACATTCAGTGATCCTCATGCTGAGAAATGAAAAAGATAAATCTGTCAAAGAAAATAAAAAGATGGTTATTTCTTGTGAAATTCAAACTTACGTTTCTATAAAAACATCAGTTTTAAAGAACAATGTTTACTTTAGGACCAAAATGTAAAAAAAATAAAAGGAGTTTGTTGAACCTTCACACAGTTTCAGCCACAAGTGAAGCTTTTACTGAGGTCAAACTGTATATGAGAACTGGACTGAGCGAGTGTCGGGCTCCAAACAAATGAGGTCAATTGAGTCAATTGAGTGATTAGTCCAAGTCTGTCTGAGTTTCCATGGCAACCACTTTGTGGTCGCCTATTTGTCAATCTTTTTTTTTTTTAATTATATATAATAAAAACTAAATCAAACGTTGTGGATGTTGGATGGCTCCACCTACTTTTATTGAGTCACCTGATCAGTCGGTTTATAATTTGAATAACTTGAATCGCAGATAAAAAGTCTGAAAAAAAGATTATTAGGAAAAAACAAAAAACTTTTAGATCATTCTTATACTTTTATACTTCTTTCAGACAATTTTACCGGCAGGTACTTCCTGTGGGAGGAGTCACTCAGTCCAGTTCTCCTATACAGTCGATTGCTTTCATGTAGTAAACGAAGCATTCAAACATTTTATCTGATCTCTTCCTATACACACAAAAACATTTTCTTTTGAAAATAAATACATAAATCTCCTTCAGAAGATTCTTTTTTTCAATTTTTCATAGTTATTATCATCATTTATGCTTCACATAATTTAAACAAATTAAAAATGTCCATACATTCTTAAGTAACATGTTTTTCAATAGACTTAAAAATGTTTTTAAAAAAAATGTACGACATCTTAAAGTGAATTAAAAATTAGATTATACATTTGAATAAAAATAAAATTGAAAATAGTTTTAAACTTTAAATGGTAAATCACATAATATTGAAGGAAAAAAAATAGCTAAAAACTTTAATTAAAAACTGTTAAAATTGTTACTAAAAAAATAACCCTCCCTTTATGATGTCATCATAACCTGATTCACCTGGCGTCGTGAGCAAATGGGTTCAAAATGAGGATAAACTGTATATTACAATCTTTAAAAAGAGAAAAACACTTAAAGAAAAACTGAACAATTAACGTTGTTTTTCATTTGGTAACAATTTTAGGTTGAAAGTTTTTTTTATCCAGTTTCAGAATCTTTTTCTAATTAAAAAAATATATTTTAAAAATTAAAATGATATATTTTCAGTATTTCTGTTAAGTGTACAATGTATACCTTTGATCTTAAAACTGTTTTTAAAATGTGCTTTTTTAAAAAAAATATTATTTAATCTCATCCAAATGGTTCTTGGTTCATATCTGCACAAAGATGGAGTCTCAATTATAACTAGAAAAGTGCATTACCTCCGATAATGCATGTGTGAATGCATTTTGCGGAATGTGGTTGCTGAAGATGCCGAAGATTCTTGCTAAACTGCAAAATAGCTTAAAAAACTGAAATAATGCTTAAATTAGCTTAAATATTAGCTAAACTGCAAATGGCTTAAAAAAAACTGAAATAATGCTTAAATTAGCTTAAATATTAGCTAAACTGCAAAATGGCTTAAAAAAACTGAAATAATGCTTAAATTAGCTGAAATATTAGCTAAACTGCAAAATGGCTTAAAAAAACTGAAATAATGCTTAAATTAGCTGAAATATTAGCTAAACTGCAAAATGGCTTAAAAAAACTGAAATAATGCTTATTAGCTGAAATATTAGCTAAACTGCAAAATGGCTAAAAAAACTGAAATAATGCTTAAATTAGCTGAAATATTAGCTAAACTGCAAAATGGCTTAAAAAAACTGAATAATGCTTAAATTAGCTTAAATATTAGCTAAACTGCAAAATGGCTTAAAAAAACTGAAATAATGCTTAAATTAGCTGAAATATTAGCTAAACTGCAAAATGGCTTAAAAACTGAAATAATGCTTAAATTAGCTGAAATATTAGCTAAACTGCAAAATGGCTTAAAAAACTGAAATAATGCTTAAATTAGCTAAAATATTAGCTAAACTGCAAAATGGCTTAAAAAAACTGAAATAATGCTTAAATTAGCTGAAATATTAGCTAAACTGCAAAATGGCTTAAAAAAACTGAAATAATGCTTAAATTAGCTTAAATATTAGCTAAACTGCAAAATGGCTTAAAAAAACTGAAATAATGCTTAAATTAGCTAAAATATTAGCTAAACTGCAAAATGGCTTAAAAAAACTGAAATAATGCTTAAATTAGCTGAAATATTAGATAAACTGCAAAATGGCTTAAAAAAACTGAAATAATGCTTAAATTAGCTTAAATATTAGCTAAACTGCAAAATGGCTTAAAAAAACTGAAATAATGCTTAAATTAGCTGAAATATTAGATAAACTGCAAAATGGCTTAAAAAAACTGAAATAATGCTTAAATTAGCTTAAATATTAGCTAAACTGCAAAATGGCTTAAAAAACTGAAATAATGCTTAAATTAGCTTAAATATTAGCTAAACTGCAAAATGCTTAAAAAAACTGAAATAATGCTTAAATTAGCTAAATATTAGCTAAACTGCAAAATGGCTTAAAAAAACTGAAATAATGCTTAAATTAGCTTAAATATTAGCTAAACTGCAAAATGGCTTAAAAAAACTGAAATAATGCTTAAATTAGCTGAAATATTAGCTAAACTGCAAAATGGCTTAAAAAACTGAAATAATGCTTAAATTAGCTGAAATATTAGCTAAACTGCAAAATGGCTAAAAAAACTGAAATAATGCTTAAATTAGCTTAAATATTAGCTAAACTGCAAAATGGCTTAAAAAAACTGAAATAATGCTTAAATTAGCTGAAATATTAGCTAAACTGCAAAATGGCTTAAAAAACTGAAATAATGCTTAAATTAGCTTAAATATTAGCTAAACTGCAAAATGGCTTAAAAAAACTGAAATAATGCTTAAATAGCTTAAATATTAGCTAAACTGCAAAATGGCTTAAAAAAACTGAAATAATGCTTAAATTAGCTTAAATATTAGCTAAACTGCAAAATGGCTTAAAAAACTGAAATAATGCTTAAATTAGCTGAAATATTAGCTAAACTGCAAAATGGCTTAAAAAAACTGAAATAATGCTTAAATTAGCTAAATATTAGCTAAACTGCAAAATGGCTTAAAAAACTGAAATAATGCTTAAATTAGCTTAAATATAGCTAAACTGCAAAATGCTTAAAAAAACTGAAATAATGCTTAAATTAGCTTAAATATTAGCTAAACTGCAAAATGGCTTAAAAAACTGAAATAATGCTTAAATTAGCTAAATATTAGCTAAACTGCAAAATGGCTTAAAAAAACTGAAATGATGCTTAAATTAGCTTAAATATTAGCTAAACTGCAAAATGGCTTAAAAAACTGAAATAATGCTTAAATTAGCTTAAATATTAGCTAAACTGCAAAATGGCTTAAAAAAACTGAAATAATTGCATTGGATGCATTCACACAATTATTAATCTGATCCCCATAAATCCCTCTCGGTCGACAGCTTCAGCTGAAAAACTGAACCTGAAGTTTTGGTTTTTCAGAGCTGAAGTGAAGCTTCTCTCTCCAGAGATCTCGGTCAAGGATCTGGACGTGATCACCATTCCCAGCAAAGACGTGGTCATGGTCCACGAGCCCAAGCAGAAGGTGGACCTGACCCGCTTCCTGGAGAACCAGACCTTCCGCTTTGACTACGCTTTCGACGAGAACTCCACCAACGAGATGGTTTACAGGTATCTGCCCCCGCCTCTTCCCCCGCTGCCCCCCCAGCGGCGCTGACGGACGCTCTGCCGCAGGTTCACGGCTCAGCCGCTGGTCGAGACCATCTTCGAGAGGGGGATGGCGACCTGCTTCGCGTACGGGCAGACGGGAAGCGGGAAAACTCACGTGAGTGGAGCGCGTCGGACGGCGGCAGAGGTTGGTGTTTGAGCTTCACGCTGTTCCTCGTCTCCTTCAGACGATGGGAGGAGACTTTTCGGGAAAGAACCAGGACTGCTCCAAAGGCATCTACGCGCTGTCAGGTGAGGTTCTTGAGCCGACTCGGTTCTGCTCCAACCGGCTGAAGTCCTCCCCTCTGCTTCTGCAGCCAGAGACGTCTTCCTCATGCTGAAGAAGCCGGTTTATAAAAAAATGGAGCTCCAAGTCTTCGCCACGTTCTTTGAGATCTACAGCGGAAAGGTCGGCGTCTGGTTCTGCTCGGCCCGGTTTGAAGGCGTCCAGCCCGCAGACTCTCCGCTTCTGTCTGCAGGTGTTCGACCTGCTGAACCACAAGGCGAAGCTGCGCGTCCTGGAGGACGGGAAGCAGCAGGTGCAGGTGGTGGGGCTGCAGGAGAGGGAGGTGAAGTGCACCGAGGACGTCCTCAAACTCATCGAGATGGGGAACAGCTGCAGGTGAACGCACGCCGCCGCCGCCGCCGCCCGGCGTCCCGCAGAGCCTACAACCGCCGTGCTTTACGTCTCCGCAGGACGTCGGGTCAGACGTCGGCCAACGCTCACTCGTCTCGGAGCCACGCCGTTTTCCAGATCATCCTGCGGCGGCGGGGGAAGATGCACGGGAAGTTTTCCCTCATCGACCTGGCGGGGAACGAGAGGGGGGCCGACACGTCCAGCGCCGACCGGCAGACCCGCCTGGAAGGAGCCGAAATCAACAAGAGTCTGCTGGCGCTGAAGGTCGGTTTAACTGACTCAGAGTAGCATGAAGCTGAAATATCAGCTAAACTCCAAGTAGCTTAAAAAATGGAAAAAAGCCTAAATGAGGTAAAACAGCTAAAAATAGCTAAGCTATCAAAAATATCTTAGCTAACTCTAAAATAGTAGACTTTAAAGTAATTAAAAGCTGTAAATTTTAAACTTTGTAAAATTATAAAAAAATTTTCAAATAATTTTACCCTCATCATAAAAATATATTTGTCAAAATGATATTACGTTCAGTAAACAAAGCGAATAGAAAGAAATAAGAAAAAAAAAAAGAAAGAAAGCACAAAATAACACTAAAAAAGTAAAAATAATCCGAGGCCCGAAAGAATTATCCGAGAGGGCCGATCCGCCCCCGGGCCTTGACTTTGACACACATGTCTACAGTAACTCATCATTATCCATTCAGAAGGACTCATTGCTAAAAATGTTCTTATGCTAACTGTAAATTCGATTCATGTTCTAGCATGTATAATGTCAATATTATATCAGAAATAATATCCAAAAGTAAGCTTAAAAAAAAGAAAAAAAGCCCTAAAATTAAGGTAAAACAGCTAAAATATTATTGGCTAACTCTAATAAATAGCCTCAAAAATATCTTTAGTAAATACTAAAATAGTCTCATAAAAAGCTGTAATATTAAAAACTTTAAAACCTTAAATAACTTAAAAATATTTATACCCTACTCAATAAAATAAATATATTTTGTACATTTCAAAATTATACAAGTTAGAAAAAATTTTTAAGAAACCTAATTTTAATAAAAAAACAAAAAAAAAAAAAAGAAAAAAAAAAAGAAAAGCGCAAGCGATAACATCGGGACAAACAACAAAAAAATGATTTGGAGGGCCGGATAGAATTACCCGGAGGGCCGGATCCGGCCCCAGGGCCTCGACTTTGACACACGTGGTCTAAAGTAACTCATCATTATCTATTTCAGAAGGACTCATTGCTAAAAATGTTCATTATGCTAACAATGCTAACATTGGTCATTCATGTTCTAGCATGTAGGTAAAATATTAGCTAAACTACAATTAGCCTAAAAAGAAAAAAAATACTCCAAAATAGCTAGCATGAAGCTGAAATATTAGCTAAACTCCAAGTAGCTTAAAAAATGGAAAAAAGCCTAAATTAGGTAAAACAGCTAAAATATTAGCTAATTCTAAAGTAGCCTCAAAAATATCTTAGTAAAAGCTGTAAATTTTAAAACTTTAAAACCTTACATAACTTTCAATATTTTGCCCTCCATAAAAATATATTTTGTCAAAATTATAGGAGTTAGAAAAAAGCGCAAGAAAAAAAAAAAGAAAGAAGCGCAAGATAACATCGGGCTATTAACAACAAAAAAATGATCTGGAGGGCCGGATAGAATTACCCGGAGGGCCGGATCCGGCCCCCAGACTCATCATTATCCATTTCAGAAGGACCCATTGCTAAAAATGTTCATTATGCTAACAATGCTAACATCAGTCATTCATGTTCTAGCGTGTAGGTAAAATAGTAGCTAAACTACAATTAGCCTAAAAAGAAAAAAAAATACTCCAAAATAGCTAGCATGCAGCTGAAATATTAGCTAAACTCATAATGGCAGAAAAAACTGAAAACTTTAACTTTTCTGTTTCTGCAGGAATGCATTCGAGCTCTGGGCAGAAACAAACCTCACACTCCGTTCAGAGCCAGCAAGTTAACTCAGGTTCTGCGGGACTCGTTCATCGGAGAAAACTCCAGAACGTGTATGGTAAGGAGAGGACATCCTCGCTGGGACGGCCCGCGAACGTCTCCACTAAACAAACCGCGTTCCCTCCACAGATTGCAACCATCTCTCCTGGAATGGCGTCCTGTGAAAACACGCTGAACACGCTCAGATACGCCAACAGGTAAAGAACAGCCACACAGTCCAGGTAAAACCACGGCCCCGCCTTCCAGAAAGTACCAGATGCTGCTGTTCCTCAAACGACCACTAGAGGCTGATTTCAGAACTTCACCAAATCCAATGTTTAAAGGTCAATGAACCAATTAAATGTTTACGCATAATTTATTCTATAGTCATGCTGCAAGCAACAGCTCATAGTGAGAAATGATACAACTCAGACGGGTGGAGTAGGTGAGATAAGTTTGACTGAAGATATGTTCGCACCATCTAAAGGAGGGGGTCAAACTCAATCGCACAAGGGGCCAAAATCCAAAACACACCTTAGGTCACGGACCGAACAGGATAAACATTTATTGAACACTAAAACTACATTTTCAAAACTTTAAACATAATTATGAACATTACCTGCGATATTGTGAATGCTAGAAGCTGAATTTGGCCACTGACGATGAATGCTGATAGCTGAAGATGCTGAAATTGATAGCTAAAAACACTGAAGCTGATAGCTGAAAATGCTGAAGCTGATAACCAGCTATAATAATTAGCTAAATGACAAATTATCCTAAAAAACAAAACATAGGTTAGCCAAAACAGCTAGTATATTGCTAAACTTCAAAATATCTAAAAAAACTGAAAAAAGCCTAAATTAGCCAAAACAGCTAGCGTGAAGCTGAAATATTAGCTAAACTCCAAAATAGCTTAAAAAATGGAAAAAAAGCCTAAATTAGGTAAAACAGCTAAAATATTAGCTAACTCTAAAATAGCCTAAAAAAATATCTTAGTAAATATTAAAATAGTCCAAAAAACTGCAATTTTAAAACTTTAAAACCTGAAATAACTTTCAATATTTTATGCTCCATAAAAATATATTTTACCAAAATTAGAAAAAAGCACAAGAAAAAGAGAAATAAGTGCAAGATAACATCGGGCTATCAACAACAATAAAATGATCTGGAGGGCCAGATCCGGCCCCCGGGCCTTGACTTTGACACACGTGGCCTAAAGTAACTCACGTTCAGTGAAAAGTGTAACCAAACGCACATCAGGCATCTGCATTCAAAACTCTCTTGTTATCGTAGCTACGCTAAGTTTCTATATCCGTTTTCCAGCTCTACGTTGAAAGTTAAACCACGTCAAGCTTTGACCAATCAGGGACTCAGATTTGGTGATGACGCATGGCTGGCATACGAGGATGGATGAGAAATGAATAACTAAAGTTTGTTCCTGGACAGAATTTTATTACATCATATCTATATTTATTTAGATCTCGCAGACCAGTGCTAGTAAACAGTAGAACAAATACTCCCTTCCTGCCTGTCCAGTGTGAACACTATGGGCTTAACTCAGATCTAGAAGGTGTTAAACTCGCGTTCTTGAACGCCCTTTAAATCTCTGTGTCGTAGATCAAAGGGTAACCAAACTCTAAATTAACCTTTTTTAAATGTCTGTTGACCTCTATAATTTAAAAGTCTGCTGGTCTTTACCACATCTTTGAGAATAAAAAATAAACTTCCTGAAACTATTATCTAAAACCGCCTGTGTGCTGCCCCCTACAGGTTAAAACGAGGTACTACAGTTGGATTTTGTGATTGGTCAACTGGTGTTCCAGAAGTTTCACGTCATCGCTAATATAAACATGAACATACTTGTTATCCGTTTCTGAAGAATTGTTTTTGTTTTTCTTCCTCGTCTGTGTTCCTGCAGAGTGAAGGAGTTCGGGATAAGCCCCTCGGACATCCCCTTCTCACAGAGCGGCGGCGGGGGAGGCCGATCCGAACTGTCCCCGACTTACAAGTACGACCGCGAAGCTGCTAATCCTGTTTTCACTTGTTCTGAGCCTCATTTCTCCCTCATTTTCACTCTGAACGAGACGTTGCAGATGGGGGCGGAGTCTTCCTCGTAAGAAAACAGGGTTCTTGGGTTTATGTTCTGGGTCAGGATCTTGTTGTGGTAGCTGATTGTTCCCGTACCATCACACTTCCTCCTCCTGTTGATGTCAGACGCATTGGATCACATTCCTGATGGCATTAATACAATCTGTTGATAAACCAAAGATCTCAAACTTTGGTTGATGGGTTCATGACATCTTCTCGGGACTAGCTGACAGCGACCTCTGTGAAGCTGTTGTCATGGAAACCGTCCAGCATCCAGGAGAAACTGGTTCAGATCTCTTCCTGTCAACAGTTTCTGATGCTAAAAGAGGCTTTTCTCACAGACACTGAAGTGAGCTTCTCTGAGAGAAAGAAAATGCAATTGCTAAAATAGCAATGCTAATATTGCTAAAGGCTAATTCGTATGTATTTATATGCGACTAGCACAAAAACTGATAAAAATTCATGTTGGTTATACGTATTTTAAGTGCGTTTACATGTTTTCAAAGTTAAAGTCCCATTAGTTGTCATTTCTTCTTCACATCTGCCCCATCTCCAGGGGGGAGTGGCGAGCTGCAGACACGGCCGCGTTTAGAAAAACATTTAGTGTATTTAACCCTAAACTTAATCCTAACTTAACTCATTAATTCTGTGCGACCAAGAAAAGTTCAGCACGGATTTAAAAAAAACAACCATGCAAATAGTCAATTTCATTGCTAAAAGGCTAGCGTTGCTATCAGCATCATTAAGGCGGTGTAAAGCAGGGGCGGAGTCGTTTGGATCCAAATGCAAATGTTTTAATGAGGTTGAGCAATACATAAGAGGCATATGGGATGAGGCAGACTCAGATAGAACAGCGGTGGGACCAGAATAAAACGCAGAATAGATAACTGTCAGAACTATTGGCTCAGAAGCTATGCTAAGGCAAAACTAACTTGCAAATAGAAGCAAATGGTGATTGTTCAAATGCTGATGAGCAGATGGAGATCAGCTGTGCTGGAAGGAAGTCTGGGAGGTGGCTGATGGGATATGAAGTGAGGCGGTGGAGGTCAAAACTCAGGTGAGGGCTCCCTCTGGTGGACGGAGGTGAGTGCTGACGGTTGAGTCGTTTGACGCGCGGCTAAAATTGCTCTTTATGGTAGCTATGCTAACATTACTAAAAGTGTTAGCTTTGCGGTCAGCAGCAATATCTCCAAAGACCACATAGCTAAGAATGCTTATTAACATTGCTACAAGGGCGAGCATTGTGTTCAGTACATTGACTGTATAAGAGAGAACTGGAAAGAGTGGGTGTGATGTCACCCATAAAAAAAAGGCCTTACGTCTGGCTCCAACAAAATAAAGTAGATAAACTTTATTTATATACTGTATTTTAGTCTCCATTTTTTTCCACAATACGGATGTCGCCATGTTGGAGCCAGACGACAATGATTGGTTCAAGTCGTCTGAGTCAGTCTGCTTCTATGGCAACTACTGTCGCCAATTAGAGTGAGCTTGTTTAAAGTCCACACCCCTTCCACTCGGAGGAATCTGTCAATCAAAGGTTTGCTTTTACCGAGGCATTTGATTGGTCAGTTTATAACTTGAATAACTTAAAATATTTTACAAAATAGGGTTAGCAAAATGTCAGAACAAGAATGGTTCCTCTGTCCAATAGAACGATTGAGTAAATTCTGTTTATTTCTCTGTAGAATTAAAAAGATTTTGGCTTCCTGGAGCCACTTCCTGTTTGGAACATAAGGAGGGGAGGGTCACTCAGTCCAGATCTCTATATACAGTACATGGTCATCATCCGTCTCATGTGTGGTCCTGCCACATTCTCCCAGTGTTATTATGGTCTGTCCCTCCTCTGTTCAGCTGGAGATAAATATCAGCCTCTAAAGCAGAGGTGTCAAACATACGGCCCGCGGGCCGTATCCGGCCCGCTAGATGATTTAATCCGGCCCAATTATGAAGAAAAAAATATATAAGAATTTTAAAAAAAGAAAGCAAGTTTCTAGCCCATTCCTGTGGCGAGTTCTGGTTCTTTAAAGAAGTTGATGCAATGCGCAATTTAACCACTAGGGGGAGCAAATGAAACTCAAAAGATCAAGAAATTAACATCGGATTTATTTTGCTGTGGAAACCCCCAAATATTTAACAAACTGTTTTTACAACATAAAATGACAGTTTTGGGTGTAATTTCATAAAAACCACTAAACTAAATTTAGTCAACAAACTAATCAACATATTTTTGACTGAAAATGCAAAAGAAAATTTCAGGTGAAATTCCCAGATTCCTCATTTGGGCCACAAATATAAAGAGGAACATGACAGACCTCACAGCTCCATGATGTTTTTGTCCAAAAACTAAAAATAAAGGCCATATTTGCTTTTAATTCAATCAAATATCAGTTCCCGAACATAAACGTTTATTTTATCACGTTGATCTCACAGCTGCACAGCAGGACGTCTGAGGGCGTCCGTCGGTTCCTGAGGGTTCATTTAGTTTGATTTTTCATTGATTAAAACATTTATATTTTTTCCGTAGCCCCCTCTTTAGTTTACTATGGGGATAACTTTAATGTCAGATGTAAAACATTCAGTCTGTATAAAATTAAATAAACCTTTTTTTTTTTTTTTTTTTTTTTTGTGAAATCCATTTTATTTGAAATGCTTTGGACTCAGTAAATAAAAATGTAATAATAAGTGATTAGACTATTAGGTTATTTGAAACAGTTTTTGCAACTAAGAAATAAACAAAACAAAAATAAAGCTAAAAATAACACGTTAAACAAAGGTTATTTTGCTGTTATGTTTCTGGCCCGGCCCACGTGAGATCAGACGGGTTGAACCAAAATGAGTTTGACATCCCTGCTCTAAAGAAACAGATTTAAAGTATATTTTCTGTTCACTGGAAAAAAAAAAAACCTTAGTTTATTCTGAAATGTAAATCGTATTTCACATGTTTTCAAACCTTTACAAATGACTTTATTTTTTAATCATTTCAAGCTTTTCTCTTTGATCTGAAAAAAAATAAATAAACATAATCTGGAAATCTTTCAATCTGAAGCGTCTCCAGAGCAGGAGGGATTGATGGATCACCTTTCTCGCCGTTTCCGTCAGGATGAAGGAGCTCTCCGAGGACCCTGTGGCGGCGCTGGACTTCCACCAGGGAGGACACATCACCCAGCTGGAGGTTCTGGAGGCCCAGTGGGGCGTGGGCAGCTCGCCGCAGAGGGACGACCTGAAGCTGCTCTGCGAACAGAACGTACGTCCCGGTAGATGAGGAGGCGACAGGGAGGCGGAGCTTCACGCTGCTCCTCCGGAGTCAGAGTCACGACTGGAGCTCCTCTGTTTCAGGAGGAGGAGGTTTCCCCACAGCTCTTCACCTTCCATGAAGCCGTGTCCCAGCTGGTGGAGATGGAGGAGCAGGTTCTGGAGGACCACAGAGCCGTCTTCCAGGTGCAGAAACAAAAGCTTCAAATGATTTTTATAAATGAGAATGTTGAGAGAAATGGTTTATTTATTGTGAGGAGTTCCACAAAAACATCAGTAATCATTAGGGATGTAAAAGATATTAGATACGTATTGAGAAATCGATCAGGCAGTGGGAGGGTTTATGTCACATGAAAGCAAAAAGACGACCAATCATAAGTTTGCCTTTTTCAAGTCGATACCTAAATACATTTCTCTATCTAGTAATCATGTCTTCATGTTTGAGTTTATATGATTATTATTAAAAGATTTTCATGGTACAGGAGCTGCGTCTGTATGACAGCCGCTTCCACTGTTTCTGTGTCTCTGTGTCTTGAGCCGGCAGCCTCCACACCCCGCAGTGGTTCTCTGCAACAAAAACTCTCGATTAATATTCTACCCGCTGATAGTCACTGAAAACGTCACATGAACAAAGCCGAGTTCCTGCGGCGATCTGTCAAACTTTAGATGTAAAAATTTGGCCGAGCCGCCTGATTTGCGCCTTGTTGCTGAAATCGAGCTGCTAGCACCTTAATGCTAAAGTTCAGAAACGCGTTAAAGCGGCTGCTTCCAGTGAAAAGTCTACGTAAACGCACATATATGTGCTTTTCAGGGAAACTTTCAAACGTCACTACACAAGTTTATAAGTCAATTTTTGGGCTCTACGTACAAAGCCGCAACCAGTGAACTGAAAGATTGCGTAGTGACGAGTGGGCGGAGTCCATTTCGATACCTGGAAGTACTGTTATAAAACTGATCATGGAGGAGAAATTAACTGTGGTTTGTTCCCAGATGACGCAGTCTTTCATATATCGGAGTAGAGCTGTGGAAGAAAAAGATTCACCAGATTTAAACCACGTTGACAGTTCGCACAAAACCTCCAAACTGCGATTAATGCGCTAGTATCGGGTAGTGACAACCAACACCGTATGCTAGAAGCGTGTTCAAGAATACTCGTTTAGCGTGTTCTTGAACATCACGCGTCTGCTGTCGATACTTTAGAGGTCATTAGAAGAGCTCACAGCTTTAGCTTCTGTTCATTTTTATGTCGTGCAGATCCTGGGACTGCAAAGACGCCTCATACCACCACACTACCTCCACCATGTCTGACTGTTGCTCTGATCTATCACCATTAGACTCTTGATGTAACACAACTCCACCCTTCCAGAATGTTCAGTTTAATCAGATTATTAGTTCAGAGGTTTGGTGGATCGTCCAGACGTTTCTTTGTGTTTTTGTTGGTGTCTTTTCACTCCATGAATCCATTTTTTGACTAAAACTCTCTTTTTAACTGTTGGATCTTGAACTCTGATCTGGACAGAGTCCTGTGAGGTCTGACATTCTTTCATGACCTCCTGGATGAATCCTTGTTGAAGTCATTTTAATCATTTGCACCTGAGAAGATCTCCCACTATTCCAGGTTCTTCATTTGGAGATGGATGCCTTTGTGCTTTCCTTGAGTTTCAACAAATTTGAGTCTTTGTAACGAGACCTGCCACGATTAGTCGACTAATTGACTATTAAAGCATTCAACGACTAATTTAATAGTTGATTAGTCGTTATAATATAATATGATATGATATGATATGATATGATATGATATGATATGATATGATATGATATAATATAATATAATATAATATAATATAATATAATATAATATGAAGTAAGAGTGTAGTAAAAATGAAAGTTATTATAGCATAATGCTACCTTTATGGAATATTTTAGAATTTATTAAAGTTTTTTAGACTATTTTGGAGTTTAGCTAATATTTCAGCTGCTATTTTGGCTAATTTAGGCTTTTTTTTTGTTAAGGTTAATTTGGAGTTTAGCTAATGTTTCAGCTACATGCTAAAAAGTTTGGCTTACTTAGGATTTTTTTTGTTTTTTTACGCTAATGTGGAGTTCATCTAATGTTTCAGCTGCATGCTAGCAATTTTGGCTAATTTAGGCTTTTTTTGTTTTCTAGACTAATTTGGAGTTTAGTTAATATTTTAGCTACATGCTTCATGGTTCATTTAGGGTTCTTCAGTTTTTTTTAGGCTAATTTGGACTTTAGCTAATGTTTCAGCTGCATGCTAGCAGTTTTGGCTAATTTAGGTTTTTAGGCTTTTATGGAACTTAGCTAGTATTTCAGCTACATGCTATTTTGGCTTTTTACTAATATTTTAGCTGGTTATCAGCTTCAGCGTTTTTAGCTATCAATTTAATCATCTTTAGCTTACAGCATTCACACTATATATCGCAGGTAATGCTATATATCTAGTTTTTAGTGAGTTTAAAGTTAATGACGGTTAAGATGTGCGCTTTATTTCCAGGTGCGTATAACCTGATTAGTCGACTATTAAAATAACCGATTGTGGCAGCACTATTTGAACTTCCTCCAGAGAGTTGCCTATTTTTGAACAAACTTTTTTAACAATAATAACAGAAAAACAAAAACAGCGTCTTGTTTTTAATGCAGGTTACTTGATAAGGTTTTTAAGCTCTTCGGAGTGCTGCAGTAACAGATTTTACCTCTAGAGGTCAGTATGACAGAGCTGCGTGTCGTTCTCTCCAGGAGTCCATCCGCTGGCTGGAAGACGAGAAGGTGCTTTTAGAAATGACGGAGGAGGTCGACTATGACGTGGAATCCTACGCAACTCAGCTGGAGCAGATCCTGGATCAGAAGATCGACATTCTCATTGAGCTGAGAGGTAAAAATCTCTCACGACCGTCCCTAAAAGAAAAGGTTTAGCCATGAAAACCCAACAGAACGTTCTGAAGGAAAAACACTCAGTAGTGAAGAGGAATTTAGTTTTAATAAATATAAAGGAATTAGTTAATTTAAATTAAGCAGTACACACCTGAATAAATGCAGTTTACACTTCTGCTGACCGCATTTTACATTTTTAAAAAAAGTGTAAACAAGTTATATACGTAGACTGTTAATGGGAACTGGACTGAGTGACTCCTCCCCCTGATGTTAATTCTATAGAGTAATAAACAGCTGTTACTCAGTCATTTTATTGGTCAGTCTTTCATATTTTACAGACTTAAAACGTCTCTAAGTCTAATTATTAATGCACAGTTTTTTTTGAGCCATAATTTAAAGTATAATGCATTTTTGACGATTCAATTTACAAATTCATCATTTAATTTCAAAATGTGTTTTGTAATGGACAAATCAATATGAGAAATTTACAATTCAGTATGGGAATTTTAGAAATAAAATCAATTGCTTTAGATTCATGGGTAACACTTTATAATAAGTTTCCATGACAAGCTTTATTAACACATTAACAAACATAATTAATGTGCTTATAGGATGTTTATAAGACATTTATAAGCGTAATAAGTCAAATACAGTTTATTAACATACTTAGTAAGATTTATTATCATCTAAAATGAGACCATTGTTTATGAAGGCGATATCAATAAACTATTAACAAGCTTAACAAATGTGTAAACAATCTTTGTCAACGTTACATTTAGTGATTTGCAGCACCTCATCTAAAGTGTTACCGATTCATGTCATCAGGGCGAGGCCTCCACCTCCCTATATTTGCTAAATCCCGCCTCCACTTCATTAAAATATTTTCGAATTGCATGATGAATTTGTAAACTCTGGATTTTTATGTAATTCGGACCCATGCTCACGACTTTGATGATTTATAAAATTTACATTAAGACGCATCAAAACATTTTCAAATGCTTGAGAGCATCGATGGACAGAGAGATTTCTGGGAGATTTCCACAGGATTCTTAGGAAAAGAAGCCGTAAAAAGTGCACTAATAGTGATGGAATTTAAGCAACGCATCCATCGGATCTTCTCTCTTCCAGATAAAGTCAAATCTTTCCGCTGCACCCTCCAGGAAGAGGAACAAGCCAGCAAACAGATAACGCCCAAAAGGCCGCGAGCGCTATAGAAGAGCCCAGGATTTCCCATCATCCCCAGTGGAACCAAAGAGCCGACCGCCGTCGCTCTTCCATCCTGCATCTACGTGGTTTTGCGTCTTCAGTCACAAGTGCTTCAATTAAAAACAAACAAATGAAGAAAAGAAAAAACTTGAAATGAATTTTTTTAAAGATTTCGTCATTTTCACTGATTTTATAAACGGTGGTTGCAGTTGTGTGCAATATTCAGAGGACTGTTTTCCTGCTCTTTGCTGGGGAGGGAACAGAAAAAAAAACGTGTCTGTTTGTGTTGATAGTGAATGAATAAAGTTTGACTGAGACAAACCTGACGGGAATACCGGAGCCGACGGCTCTGCCAGGTTTCCGAGTAACATTTATGAAAATGTTTTACATCTGCCAAATAAATAAAGAAACTCCGTGTGGGTGTGGTTATTTCACCTTTGAGGATGTCATCCTAACACTAAAACAAAAAGCTCAAACTCACAAATATAAACTAGTTTAATTATATTCACAGTGATGGGACGCCAAAAGCTGATTTTAAAATTAATTTTAAGCTTCAATATTTAAAAAGAAAGAAGTGAAAAGGTCAGATGAAAGTAAAACGTTAATAAATAATCCTTTTCTGTTCTGAGCACAACAATAAACATGAACACATTTGAATCTGAGACACATTTAATTGAATAAGGAGAGAAGAGTGGACAACAGAACTGTTTTATTGTTAAGTATGGAGCTCAAGTTGACCGACGACATGCAACAGATGGTTTATTATCACCTAAATGAGCTGAAGCTTTCATGCAGACGACTTCAGGAGAAAGATCCCGTTATATTTCAAAGGTTTGTAAAATAGTCCAGATTGAAAAATAGGTTTCAAGAGGTCCTATAAAAGGTTTAGCAGTGTACGGTGGTAAAGATCCAGCAGAGATCAACAGAGCTGAAGAATAAATGCAGAGGGGATGGAACCACCTGTAGTTTGGGTTGTGATGGAACCCGTCTGTAGTTTGTATCATGATGGAACTCGTCTGTAGTTTGTATCATGATGGAACCCGTATGTAGTTTGTATCATGATGGAACCCGTCTGTAGTTTGTGTTGTGATGGAACCCGTCTGTAGTTTGTATCATGATGGAACCCGTCAGTAGTTTGTGTTGTGATGGATGGAACCACCTGTAGTTTGTATCATGATGGAACCCGTCTGTAGTTTGTTGTGGTGGATGGATCCCCTGTAGTTTGTTTTGTGATGGAACCCGTCTGTAGTTTGTATCATGATGGAACCCGTCTGTAGTTTGTATCATGATGGAACCCGTCAGTAGTTTGTTGTGGTGGATGGATCCCCTGTAGTTTGTTTTGTGATGGAACCCGTCTGTAGTTTGTGCCATGATGGAACCCGTCTGTAGTTTGTGCCATGATGGAACCCGTCTGTAGTTTGTATCATGATGGAACCCGTCTGTAGTTTGTATCATGATGGAACCCGTCTGTAGTTTGTGTAGTGTCATGATGGAACCCGTCTGTAGTTTGTGTAGTGTCATGATGGAACCCGTCTGTAGTTTGTGTAGTGTCATGATGGAACCCGTCTGTAGTTTGTGTTGTGATGGATGGAACCACCTGTAGTTTGTGCCATGATGGAACCTGTCTGTAGTTTGTATCATGATGGAACCCGTCTGTAGTTTGTGTAGTGTCATGATGGAACCCGTCTGTAGTTTGTGTAGTGTCATGATGGAACCCGTCTGTAGTTTGTGTTGTGATGGATGGAACCACCTGTAGTTTGTGCCATGATGGAACCTGTCTGTAGTTTGTATCATGATGGAACCCGTCTGTAGTTTGTGTAGTGTCATGATTGAACCCGTATGTAGTTTGTGTAGTGTCATGATGGAACCCGTCTGTAGTTTGTGTTGTGATGGATGGAACCACCTGTAGTTTGTATCATGATGGAACCCGTCTGTAGTTTGTGCCATGATGGAACCTGTCTGTAGTTTGTATCATGATGGAACCCGTCTGTAGTTTGTGTTGTGATGGATGGAACCACCTGTAGTTTGTATCATGATGGAACCCGTCTGTAGTTTGTTTTGTGATGGATGGAACCACCTGTAGTTTGTATCATGATGGAACCCGTCTGTAGTTTGTGCCATGATGGAACCTGTCTGTAGTTTGTATCATGATGGAACCCGTCTGTAGTTTGTGTAGTGTCATGATGGAACCCGTCTGTAGTTTGTGCCATGATGGAACCTGTCTGTAGTTTGTATCATGATGGAACCCGTCTGTAGTTTGTGTTGTGATGGATGGAACCACCTGTAGTTTGTATCATGATGGAACCCGTCTGTAGTTTGTGTTGTGATGGATGGAACCACCTGTAGTTTGTATCATGATGGAACCCGTCTGTAGTTTGTGCCATGATGGAACCTGTCTGTAGTTTGTATCATGATGGAACCCGTCTGTAGTTTGTGTAGTGTCATGATGGAACCCGTATGTAGTTTGTGTAGTGATGGATGGAACCTGCCTGTAGTTTGTGTAGTGATGGAACCCGTATGTAGTTTGTGTAGTGTCATGATGGAACCCGTCTGTAGTTTGTGTTGTGATGGATGGAACCTGCCTGTAGTTTGTTTTGTGATGGAACTCGTCTGTAGTTTGTGCCATGATGGAACCTGTCTGTAGTTTGTATCATGATGGAACCCGTCTGTAGTTTGTGTAGTGTCATGATGGAACCCGTATGTAGTTTGTGTAGTGATGGATGGAACCTGCCTGTAGATTGTTTCGTGATGGAACCCGTCTGTAGTTTGTTTAGTGATGGAACCCGTATGTAGTTTGTGTAGTGTCATGATGGAACCCGTCTGTAGTTTGTGTTGTGATGGATGGAACCTGCCTGTAGTTTGTTTTGTGATGGAACCCGTCTGTAGTTTGTGCCATGATGGAACCCGTATGTAGTTTGTATCATGATGGAACTCGTCTGTAGTTTGTGTAGTGTCATGATGGAACCCGTCCGTAGTTTGTATTATGATGGAACTCGTCTGTAGTTTGTGTAGTGTCATGATGGAACCCGTCCGTAGTTTGTATCATGATGGAACTCGTCTGTAGTTTGTGTAGTGTTATGATGGAACCCGTCTGTAGTGTGTGTCATGATGGAACCTGTCTGTAGTTTGTTGTGGTGTATGGAACCCCTATAGTTTGTTGTGGTGTATGGAACCCCTGTAGTTTGTTGTGGTGGATGGAACCCCTGTAGTTTGTGTTGTCTGTAGTTGTGTTGTGGTGGATCTAACCTTCCTGTAGTTTGTTGTAGTGGATAAAACCACTTTGTGCTGTGGTGAAACACATCTGTATTTTGTTGTTTGGCGGATGGAACCACCTGTAGTTTGTTTTAGTGAAGGGAACATGTCTGTAGTTTGTGTTGTGAAATATTTTTAGTTTGTGTTTTTTTGGATAGAACTTGCAAGTAATTTGTGTTGTGATGGATGGAACCTGTCTGTAGTTTGTGGTTTTATGGATGGAACCTGTTTGTAGTTTGTGTTGTGATGGATGGAACATGTCTGTATTTTTTTGTTGTGAAAATCGTTCAGTTTGTGTTTTTTTGGATTTAGCTGGCCAGTAGTTCATATTTTGATGTAACCCGCTTGTAGTTTGAGTTTTTCTGGATGAAACATGCCTTTAGTTTGTTGTTTCATGGATGTAACCGTCTGTAGTTTGTTGGAATGGTTGGAACCCACATGCAGTTTGTGTTGTCATTGAACCAGCTGTTTGTGTTTGTGTATGGAACCACCGTAGTTAGTTGTATTTGTTGTTGTAGTGGATGGACTGTAGTTTCTTGCAGTGGATGGAACCTGCCAGAAGTTTGTTGTAGTTGATGAACCTGACTGTAGTTTGTTGTAGTGGATAGAACCCGCTTGTAGTTTGTGTTGTGTAGGATGTAACCAGTCTGTAGTTTGTTGTAGGGGATGGAACCTGCAACTAGTTTGTGGTTTTGTAGATGGAACAGCCTGTAGTTTGTATAGCAGTAGAGAAACCCTCCTGTAGTTTGTGGTGGGGGTGATGGCGCCCCGGTGGGATTTTTATGATTGTTTAACCATCTTCATGGCAGCAGAAGTAACAAATGAAATGCTACATATCTCACATATATTTCACCTGAAATTTCCAGAATAACACAATTTTGTGTAAATAAATAAGTCCTACATACACGTCTCTAGAATATGTACAGTGCGGTGACACATCCACAGCTCCTGGACAGTCTCAGATTTGTGGATGGACATTCAAAAGTCTGGAGTAAAACATTTCCTAATCGTCTCCGTTTGTGGTCTTGGATCCACACGGCGTTCTTCGCTCTCCAGTAAAGGGTTGGTGCACTTCTGAAGGTTTCCAAATCTGGACCAAACACCAACATGCGGACGCTCCTCCTGCTTTAGGTTTCTCCATCCAACAGGTCAGAAGCTTCAAAGTCCTTCGTGATCATCTCGGCTTTGAGAGAGATCACCGCAGAGACACGTTTCTCCGTGTGGTCGTTTCCAACGTCAACAAGCAGTTCTTCCACGTCAAAGACTGTACATTCACGGAAATGTGTAGATCTGATTTGGCATTGTTGTTACTGCAGATAAACGAAAACATGTACAAACTAAAAATAACATTTTTTTTTAGACCTGAAACATTTCTCTTTGAATACTTATTAGAAAAATCTCTTTTCTGTTTCTTCATTCATCAAAAGGCTAAAAATCTAAGAATTACTAAACTAAAGAAAAGGTATTATTCCTTACGAACAGAAACTTGGTGAAGGGCAAAGCATTGTGGGAACTGCAGAGTTCCTTGTAGAACTATAACAGAGAAGCTTAGTTTGTGTTCATGATGGTTCACAGTATCAGAACCAGAAACTTCCTCATCTGTATCAACAGTTTGGCACAATCAGAACTGATATCATTGATGAAAGTAAAACACAGTTTACCCTGAAAAACTGAAAAGCTACGCTACAGGGGTGTTCTACCAACGCCAAGATCCACGGAAATCATGGTACAAGTCCACTGTGTACTAGTGCAAACAATAATGAGGTTACATAGTTGATTACCTACAGCATCAGTGAAGGATTTGGCTGCTGTGGTTCAGTCCGAGCACAGACTTGAGACTAGGATTTGTGGGTTTTCAGAATAAAATAAAAACCAGTCAGGTTGACTTAATTTTATCTTTGTCAAGTGCAAAGGTACCAAAGAGCCACAAACACACCTAAGAGTCACTATTCAACCTATGAGTGGTATTTGCTGTAAATGGGAACTGGACTGAGTGACCCCACCCCCCTGGCGATCTAAACAGGAAGTACCCATTGTCTCGGAGAAGCCTCTAGTCATTCTATTGGTCAGAATAACAATCCTTGATCTGATACATTTTTGATAATCCTTAAAACATAATTCCGTAGTTCAAGTTATAAACTGACCAATCAGATGCCTCAATATAAGTGGGTGGTAGTGACAGTAGGGGTGTGGTCTTCAACATGCTCCCTCCTGATTGGTGAGAGTGGTTTCCATAGAAACAGTGACTCAGATCACGCAGTCCAGTTCTCATATCGGTCAACGGGGGAGACATATGCAAACTCTACACAGAAAGAGTCCAACCAGGATTGGATCCAGTACCGTTAGACTCAAACCGTGACAACACCGATTAAAGTGTTTGATATACTAGGAATTAAATGTACGTTTTTCTTTGAACCAAGATAGAAACACGAAATCTGCATGAAAATGTAGTTCAGCATCCTGACCCAATGAAACATCCTCTATCACCAATCCTAAAAACAAACGTTCCCTTTACATTATTCAGTTCAAGATACAACCAGTTGAAGAGGTCCAGGCCTTCCTGAACGGAATTTCAGGTACTTTGGGTGTTGATCCGGGTCAACTCACACCCAGAATCTCTCTACAACGTAAGTTGGCTTCCATATTGACTGGACGGTAGTGAAACACCTGAACGGGTAAGGGTCGAGTCCTTACCACGCGTCTGAACCCTACAGTAGATCCTGTACCCATATGACCTGAACGCCTCTCCGTGTTTCTAATGGAAAATCTGGTCAGTCGAAACTGGAGTCACATTTATTCATTGATAAAAACTCATGAGGTGAAATCGTAGACTTGTTGGTAGACCCAACAAAAGTCTCTCTTTAACCGGTCTCACACAACCTTCAGTTGTTGTTTTGGAACAAAACTCAAACTCCAGACAGAAACTATGGCCACAACATTTGGCTATCGGACGTCAAAGATGACCTGCTACAGTGTAATTATATCCATCATTCTTTTCTCAGAAAATAGAGGGTTGTTCAAAAGGGGACTACCAGAGCTGAAAAACTCACGAGGTCGCATACTCTTGTCTTTATAAAGTCTAGAACCCAACAGGTTCTCTCCCAGAGACTGGACAGCAGAATTCAGTGAGAATCCATCCTTAATCAATCAAAGTTTCTTTGAGAAGCTCAACGATAACAAACTGTAACAATCACACTTAAAGGATCAAACCCAACCAGATACACAACAACCCCACTCACACTCAATGGAAACTCTATGAACAGAGTCTAGAACTCCGTCTAGTTCTAGAGTTCTACACCTGCAGCTCCTCGACGTCTTCTCTTTGGGAAAGTATCACAGCATAGTGGAACCACTGTGAAGGTTTATACACTCCTTTGTCACCTGAACTAACTGATGCTGCGTTCACACCGGGCTCCGGAACCCGCGTTCATGTAAACGCTTGTATATAAAAGTTTCAGGCTTCTGTGTTCAAAACGGTCACGCTCATTCAGGTTTTGGGCTCTACATACAGAACGTGAACTCTGGTTAAAAGTTTAAGCGGCTGATCAATCAGGGACTCAGATTTGGTAGTGACATGTGAGTAGCATCATTTTTAGTTCACCAAGTGGCAACCGTTTGAAAATAGATTGTGGAAGAGAAATTAATAATTTGGTTTGTGCTTGTCTGGAATTCCACGACGCCGAAGCCTCATTTCCACTGAGTTGTTCGGTACGGTCCAGTTAATTCAGTTAATAATTAAGCTTTGCTTTCACGGCGCAAGCGTGGTGTAGCATGCCGCTAGCTCACCCTGTATCGTGCCGTCGCCAAGGATAGAAAGGATCATTGGCAGTTCTCCCAACCGCTCTGCTTTATTTTTCTATGGACGGATGGGGGCCCTCAAAAGGGAAGGGGCGGTACTGTAGCTTTATGGGTCCATTTTACTATGGAAATGCTCAAAGTAGCAGATCGTACCGTACCAGAACGTTCAGTGGAAATTAGATAGGGCTGAATCGAATAGAAATCTATGTAGCAAAAAGCTAAAGTCCACTATCTTGATGCTAACGTTTAATGGTATTTTCCAAAGGATTGCTAATGCTAACGCTTGGTCGACCTAAACATAAATTGCTGGTGTGAATTTTACAAACTCTTTTAAGGAAAATATATTTTTTAAAGTAACCATTTGTGGTCTAAAACATTTTTTTTTGCTAAAACTGTCTTCTTCTTCTTCTGGAATAAGGTGTACTGCTGTAGCGTGATCACCACCTAGTGGCCAAACTGAGACATCCTCCAGGAGAAGCAGAACAATGTTTACAATGTAAATGATCTGAACATTTCTGTTAGAATTTATCCTTTAGAGAATCCATGTAACACTGGATGATATTAACAATCTCAGTATTTCTCTGATACATTTTACAGTATATGAACTGGATCAGATTAATGTTAATATATTTAAAACATAGGGTAGAGTATTTATGTATTTCTAAACAAATGTGTAAATTGCATAAACTCAAAACTAGGGCAGCCACAAACGATTATTTTAATAGTCGACTAATCACCGATTATTTTTTCCGATTAGTCGACTAATCGGGTCATGCGCAAACTGGATGTAAAGATGCTGAAGTTGATAACCAGCTGAAATATTAATTAAATGCCAAATTAGCCTAAAAAATAAAAAGAGCCAAAGTTAACCAAAATAGCTAGCATGCTGCTGAATATTAGCTAAACTCAAATTAGTCGAAAAAAACAGAAAAATCCTAATTACCAAAATAGCTATGTCGCTGAAATATTAGTTAAACTTAAAAAATAGCTTAAAAAACTAAAAAAAGAAACCTTAAGTTAGCAAAACAGCTAGCATGTAGACTAAATATTAGCTAAACTCCATAAAGGCCAAAGAAACTTATTAAATGCCAAAATAGTCCAAAAAGCTAGCAGAATGCTATTATAACTTTTAAGTTTACTACAATCTGACTTCATACAATATAAAGTAACGATTAATCGACTATTAAATTAGTTGTCGACTATTTTAATAGTCGATTAGTCATCGATTAGTCGACTAATCGTGGCAGCCCTACTCAAAACTGAATTGGGTGGATCGTAAGAATAAAAAAAAAAAAAAATCAGAATCTAATCGATGCAGGCTCTTGTGGATCCAAACAAATTGTTTCTGGAAATTATTATCAATCTCCAGCCCTGTAACGAGCATCCTATCCCCGGTGTGCACGTAGCATGAGAAGTGCTAACGTCATGGTCCATAAGAACAAATAAAACCACTTCCAGGTTGCTCTTACCCCGGAACAGCAGCAGCCACATCCTTGCGGGAGTGAGGACGGCCTCACAGCAGATGTTTTGTGCAAGTTGTGTTTTTGGATCAGCGATGAGGGGTGTCGTGTTCCTACATTCCTTTGCATGGAAATATACAGTTTAGCAGACAAAAGCAGCTAAATTATGACGTGAAAAAGAGGCACCGACCCCCCCCCCTTCCACCACCAGGTTACAGGACAAACGGCGTCTTCACAACGTTCCGTCTGAGCGGTTCGTTCTCCGCCTGCTCCACTTCTGCATGCAGTGAGCCCCAAATGTCCGGGAAGACGAGCGTCTCCCGGCAGCAGCACGTGTGAGAAACGGAACGCCACCAACGGGTGGATCAGAGGTATTGCAAGCAGATTAACATATAAAGGGATTGTTGCTGTGGACTGTACAGTTGTTGCTTCAACGCTGCATGCCCTGTTGTTCTGCTTTTTCACTTCGTCAATGACAGTAATGTCTCGTTGGATATTAAGGCTGTGATTGGCCCAGAGGCCACCGTGAAAGTAAAAAAGTCCCAGACGGGCTGGAATGAGAACTCCAACCCTTCAGACGAGTAGAATCCAGAACCTGCTGTGAGTCCAGTTCTCTCTGATTGGTTCAAGGAATAGTTCATCCAACTCACTTTATAGTTTTTTTAGACGTGAAGAAAACCCATTCCCGTTCATTGGCATTTGATCCTAATTTCAACTGTGTTGGATTATTATTTGACTGGATTTTGATCCAACAAAATATTTGTCTCAAAAATAAACAATTATCTTTAAAAATCCTGATTACATAGTAATTGCTTTGATATGTTTTTATTAATTATTTCATGTTTCAGTGCTGTTAAATGCAGACTACCATTGAATTCCCATTGAGATTGATTAAGATTTTATTTATTAAAGTTGGGTAAAAATACTCAGTTAAGTTTTTACTAATTAAAATTATGTTTTTGAGAAATTCTTTGTCTCATGATAAAGGATAAATGTAAAGTACATTGAGTTTAAATTGCATTTCTGAATACTTTTAGAGCAGTTAAAAAAATGCAGTTTGTAAAAGATCGTTTTACAGAAAATACACTGGGCGGGGCCAAAGTCTCTCTCCTCCGCCCCATTCTCATTCATCCACTTGCATATAAATAGATCCATGAACGTCTTTGTTTTCCTCGTCTGAGCTGGAATCTGGATCTAAACTGTACGACTGGATAGTTATTTACTATTTATGTTGGACTATTAATGTTAAGTTAGGGGTTTGAGGGCTGTAAGTTAGTGGGGGATAGTGTAAAGAGAGGGGATTAAGGGGGCGGGGTTGCTCTGTGACAATGGTCCCGCCCACAACTCAGAGGCAAACTTCTGGAAAAATCATGAATAAAAAAGCACTGGGAACTGTGACAATAGCTCAAAAGATGATTAAGTGATTAAATGATCGAGCAAAATGCAGATAATGTTTGTTGGTTTAACTAAAATAAGCAGATTTTTTTTACTAAAAAAAAACTTTCAAATTAAAATCAGTCTTGAAAACTAAACCCTTCTGTGGATTTTTGTCTTTTTGTATAATTTTGAAACTTTTTTTGATATTTTCAGTTAAATCACAAAAAACATCCCAACATCTGTTTTGTGTTTGTTTGTTTCTGGACATAAAAAGCCTCAATTTTTGCCTCATTTTTCCGTTGACGTCTTTTTTCTTAGTTAAGTTGGATGAACCGACCTTTGACCTCCAGGACTTTTTCTGTCTTGCGCCGACGGCTGCAGATGGATGGCGTTGGTTCACTGAGGTGAAGGTGTGGGTTCTGTTACACTAAATCAATTTAAGGCTTACAATAATTCAGTTCTCTCCACTGTTAAATATTATAGTAATGCATCCTATAAAAGTATTACTGTAAAATAGTCATGCTACACGGATGTTTTGTTCTCTATAACCGGCTTGGTTCGTCCGCTCCTCCTGAATACAGCGGCAGATCCGGGTCGCCTGAATCCCTCCCGGATCCGGTCCGGAGTTCAGAGCGGTTCAGTCTCGTTTGGAGCCCAGTAACCCCCGCTGCCCTCCTTGGTGCTCCCGCTGCGGCCCCAGCACCCCGCCGCGATACTCATACTCCTTTGGGTTGCCGCCGCGATCCCTCGGTCCCGCTCCCCTTCGCACTGGCTCAGCGTGCGCTCGGTCCGGCCCGGCTGGTGGGCGGGGCCTGAGCCCGACCCTCCGGGCTGCTGAGAGGAGATGGTGCGAAAGATGTGGTTGCGTTTTCGCAGGAAGTCTCCCCCGGCCGCGCCCAGGGCGAAGCTGCCTTTGCGGAGGACCATGCGGGCGCTCCCGGGCTTGGAGGGCCGGGACCTCTGGCTGTACTCCAGCTGGGCGAGGTGGTTAGCGTAGCCGTCGGGGATGAACTGGAACAAACGGGATTGGATCGAGTTCACAAACAATTTCACAAAACATTGATGTCTACTCCTAAAACTCATCGGGAAACGACTCGTGTCCGTCCACTCAGCCGCTAAAAACATGCTAGCAGTTTGGATTGAACCGGTAAACTTTTAAAGGGCTAGTAATGGGGTTGTGGGTCATTTTCGGTGTTAACTGTATTTTGCCTTATATTTACAATTTCCAAATGTTTTGGTGTGTTTTGAGCAAGAAATATTGAAATAAAACGGCTTTTTTGCGGCCAATCCATATGCAAATTTCCACTTCCGGGAAAACGCTCCGTTTTGGTCACGTGGTGCATGTGACGTCACATGGGTAACACAGCAAGATAACTTCTCCTTTGCGTGTCGGAGCTAGCGATAGCGGCGATATTTCAAGGTCCACAATTCTGTCTTCAGACTCGGATTGTGGAAACATTTGTTCTGAAAGTGACGCTGATTCAGAGGCGCCGGGTGTTTGTGGTTTGAGGACTGTAAAGCCCGATCAATTTGAGCCGGCAGTGCGTAAAGTAAGAGCTCACAACGGGAATGACACTGACGCTGAGAATGCCGATTTAAAGTCGTAATTTAATGAGAAAAGAAGCAAAGCTGTCAGTTTATCAGAGCCATGCTGGAAGCTGGAAGACGTGGAGCATCTCGTGAAGCTTTATTTACAGATCGGTTTGAAAAACAAAGAAATTCTGAACCTTTTGGCGACTCGAAATCAAATCATCATCAATGAAGCTTACTATCCGGGTCGGTAATGCAGAGTTTCATATTCAAAATAAAGCGCTTGGAGACATGTTTGCAGGACCGTCCGCCACTTTATTATTCACTTTATTCACATACCCGGAAGCTCTTTCACCACCTTACTGCATGTCTCTGACATGCGCAGAAACCAAAGGAGAACGTAAACAGAGCTCCACGTGAATCGTCCCGTTTCAACACACACAACAACAAACAGGGGGATGACAACAGTCTTGTCACGTTAGCTAAGTACACTGAAAATTCCAAAAACGATTCCTCTTCAGATGAAAGTATCACACAGAAATGAATGAGATCTGATCTTTCACTGAAGTGGACAGCTGCGCGTGTCGATGGTTTCATCAACGGATCTGCAGAGATCCTGCAAGCCACCATCAATGATTAATAAACTGCAAATCAAACAAAGAAACTTCCAAACATGTGCAATGTTTTAAACATTCAGTTTACCTGTTGAAATCAGAAGCTTTTCACAGTTTAGTCGGTCTGGTTCTGCTCACAGTGTTCATCGCAATAGGCTCATTTCGATTGTAAATCTCGTACATTTACGACTTTAAAAATCATAATTTAATTTTTTTTTCTTTTTTGTGGCCCTAATACTCCGTCGTACCATAACACCGACGTTTATAGGATTCAACTTTGCCGCAGCGCACACACATACACGTATCTGCAGACACCCTGGGTCCGCCTGCATTCTGCTGCTGGCGCTGTCTTACCCATGTGACGTCAACGCGTCACGTGACCCAAATCGAGCCGTTTCTGAAGCAGGGCGAAATTTGTCGTTGATTTTGTCAAATTTTACAAAAACCTGCGTTTGTCAACGGTAATTATTTGTTATTTTTGATACATTAGAACATATGGAATATATCTGGATATGCATTTTAGCTTTGTCCCAGCCCATTACTAGTCCTTTAAGTCCGACTTCTGTGTGACGTCCCGACACCAGAGAGAAAAGGAGGATGCTGGATTTAATCCAGGAAAACCGTTTTTGAAGTTTAGGAAGCGCAAACTTTCTGACCTGACACTGATGCTGCAGCTTCTTGGTGGGCCGTCCCACGATGTAGATCTGTGAGGGGGGCAGGCCGATGGACGTGTACACGGAGATGTCCTTGTTGGAGCCGTAGGCGGCGCAGATCCTCATGTGGGCCTAACGCGACACAGCACGTCAGTTTCCATCCGTTTTTTTCGGGAGCGCCGCTCCGTTCCGGAGCCTCACCTCACTGATGAGGGATTTCAGGAAGTTGGCCTTGTGTCTGAGCGGGTCGTGGACCAGCCCGTCGCAGAAGGACACGATCCCGTGAGGGAAGTTGTGTTGGGAGCCAGGCCACCACCCGCTGCTTCTGCATGTCGGGACGTCCCGTCACGTAGACGATCAGGTAACCCAAGTCCTGCCAGTACCTGAGATGGAGATCAAAGGGGAAAACGGTTCACAGATCGGACTCAAACTGGGATCAGCCTAAAGGGAATGAAAAACCAGGTTGGAAAGTTGAAAAGAAAAACTTAAACATTATAAACTTCAAGCAATTAATTAAAATAAAAAAAAATAGTGAAAATTTAAATCTTTAATCAAAAGAAAACTGAATCCTAAACTGCTAACAAATAAAACATGATTGTTTATTTGTAGTTTAAACTTTTTTTCTCGTTCCTCCCTCCCAGCTTTTAGTTTTTGTTTTCAGTTTCATTTTACAGATTTTAAGTTTTTGCTGCTGATCCTTTTTTGTTTTTGTTTTACATGTGGGCGGGGTTTTGAGCTCATTTGAGGTCATGACGTCTTTTCTCCTCTGGAACGTTTCTGTTTATGTCACCGCATGCAGAGGAGTGACTTAAACTGTCGTCTGTTGATATTGGCAAAAAAAAAAAAAAAAAAAAAGAAAACAGTTTTCCACGATGGCGTCATAAGGAAGGGTTTTACAAACTTTATTGTTTCACACGACATACATTACCTTCATCGTCAGCCTTCATGAACAGCATTTACATCATATATAATAATTTACAATATTTATTCTTTGAACCAGTTGCTGGTGAGATGATAAGTGGAGCAACATGAGTGCACGTGGATGGAACATGAGCGCGCACGTGAGTGGAAAAAGAGCAAAGCCGATCTGTGAGCTGTTGCACACTTGCAGCCGACATTTGTGAAGTTATGAGTTTAATTCATTGAATAATAACCGAACAAAGCCAGATTCTACCCAGACTCCGCCCGATGTAAGAATAGGATCAGCAAAGAAAGAAATGGAGAAAGTAAATAAAAGTTCAAACAGCAGCCGTTTCAAACAAAGATTATTTTTTATTTTTTAACAGTTTTAGGTTAAAATTTTTCTTTTATCTAATTTTACATTTACACTAGTTTTTATTTTTCTTTCGAATTTATAATTTTATTTTTCAGATTTTCAATAAGTGCTTCAAGTTTACAAAGTGTACGCTTCAGTTTACCTATGCAGAACCCAAGAAACTATTTATTTTGTTTGTTCATTTTAGGTAGCACCAAATACAAAATATAAAAAAAATAATAAATTCAATTAAAATAAAAAGGAAAAAGTTAATAAAACAAACAAAAAGAAGTGAAAAATGGTGGAAAATTTGACCCGTAAAACTGTTTTCCAGTTTGTTTTTTTCAACTTTCCATTCAGGTCTCTCACTCACTGAGCTGACCCCCTTCGACTCCCGCGGCTCTGCCGTCTTTACCTGACCACGTCCACCGCCCCGGCTCGGACTTTGGGGTCACTCCCCATTATTGACACGCTGGCGGCGAAAGAGCCGTCGATGCTGAAGACGACAAACTCTGTTCCTTTTGGCACCACGGTGAGATAGCTGTCTGCAAACGTGTGGTCGCCCCTGTGGAGGAGGGAGGAGGTCAGAGACGCGCCGGGAACAGAAGGAGAAGCCTGTGAGGGGGGCTGCAGGTTTGTGGGATGGTACAAGAAGACGACAGATGTGTCTCTTAGTTCCCTTGAGGCTCGTACGGCTGCATCAAAGGAGGAAAATGGAACGTACCATTGTCATTCGTGTCACAAGTGTGTAACAGTCATGAAAAGAGCGTAATGGGGGGTTGGAAAAAATGAAATATCTGTACGACACATCTGCGTCTCACCTACGTCACCCTCACATCTTCAGTCAGTTTTCGCTAGGACCTGTCGCCCGCAGCATGCCCGTAGGAAAATGTACCAACCGAGTGCTACGAACAAGTTTGTCCATTTTTTTTCCCGAATCCATTCTGCAGGTACATTCAAGACATCCTTGGAAAAGCGCGTTCAAGCGACTACTTTGTACTTCTACCATGTAAATGCCAGTAAACGCACATTTTGGGCCTCCATGTTCAAAACTACCACATTCAAAAGTTAAACTCTGACCAATCAGAGACTTAGATTCGGCAATGACGTTTGGATGACGTCCACTTTAATTCACGGAAGTGTGAAACGTTTGAAAATTGATCGCGAAGGCAAAATGAATCATTTTTGTTGAATTATACAGCACTGTCTTTCATTTATCAGAATAGAGCTGTGAAATCCTGGAGCGGGATTGAGCGGATTTGCACCTCCAAATAAATAAGGTTAATAATAATAATAATAATTTACTGCGTGAGCAACGTAAAACTTAAAATATCTAAAATGAAGACAAATTTCTCAACCAATTCAAACTAAAACATAAAAAAAGTGATGAATATCATCGACGAACAAAGCGAGCTGGCTAGCGTGCGCTGCTACCAGAGCATTAGCCGCGGTCCCATAATCAAAACTGTAGCTTCTTGCCTTGTTGTTTGCGGTCTGTGTCCCCATGTTTTAGCGCACTTTTTTTTCTTCAAGTGTTAGGCAGCGAGCAACAAGGAGCTTTATTTACATAGTTTGGTCAAAAAATTTACATTTTTGACAAGAAATGTGAGACGGAGAAGTTCTAAATTCCACAATTTTTAGGGCTCAAATATTAAAATTCAAGACTTTTTTAGGTATCCTTTCAAAATTCATAAGTTTAACACTTTTAGGACATTTTAAAACCCTATGGGAGTCCTGGCAGGCAAAAAAAAGGGCAAATTGCTTACTGAAATTAAAATAAAAAAAAAAACAGGTAAATATGGGCAACATAACTGCTTCCTGACAACACGCTAAGCCAACAATGGTACGTTCCAATTTCGTGATGTCCCTGGAGGTGGTCGGTCACAACCCACGAACCTGCTGCACCTGCACGGATCAACAGGTGACTAAGGCTGTAAGCAGAGGGATTCTCCACACCTGACCACCATTTTGACGGGATAGACGCCGATTCCCAGACGTCTGCTCTCAGGGAGGACGTAGGAGACGCGACCGCTGCTGTTGGTGAGCTCCGTGTGGAAAAACACCCACTCCCCGGAGGGCGGCTGGGTCATGATGTGGATGTCAATCTGCAGGAAACAGACAAAAAAATGTAGATTTTATTTTCTTAATTCAGCTTGAAACTGTCAGAAATCTTCTTTAAAAGTGAGAAAAAAGTCTCAAGCAGTTAGTATTTTTTAACTTTGCTTTTTAAATAAAGATTAAAAAATGTGAGTTTTTTTGGATACTGAGAGTTTAAAGTCGTTTTATTTCACTGTTGGTAAATAAAATACAATGACTTGAACTAAACTGAATCTCATTTTTGGACAGAATTCCTTCAATCAGATGTCAATCATTCAGGATATAAAGACTGTATTTCTGTTTTTAAAATGATCTATTGTTTGTTTCCTCACCTTCTCCCCGGTGAGCGTCACCATGTCCAGAGGGCCGTACATGAAACGTCCCGTCACCATCTGGGCGCCGTCCTCTGTAAACACGGCGTCGTTCACGCGGTGGTTAGCCGTCACGTTCTGGAGGAAGAAAGCAGGAAATCCTTCCTGATCCGGAGCTCAGAGGCTGGTCTGGATGTCAGATGACAGAACAGAGGAGCTCCATTTCTGACCCGTATTTTGACGTGCGTCCTCTTCCGAAGCCACTTCTCCCGAGGTTTGGAGGGAGTGAATTCAGACACTTCTTTACCGTCCAGCTCCAGAATGCTGGAGTTCTCATGTCTCATCACCTGCATCAGTCAAAGGAAGATCCGATTACGGTCAACTCTGTATATCAGCGTTTTTACCACAAAGCGATCACACATCAGAGCAGTTTTCAGTTCAAGTTCTGGATCATGTTTGCGTATTCACTTTTGCTCTTTCAAATGTTAAAATCAAAAAAAACATTTTTTTAAAGAAGCAGAATGTTTGGTATTTTAGCCTAATTGCATAAAAACTTTGCAAATGGTTTGTAAAAGCAGCTTTAAATATGTGTACATTTTTTAAACTGTGCATTCAGTACGGCCGTGTATCGATACTTAAGTCAGGATCTGATTCAATTAATAGATCAAGGTTCAGGATTATTACTTTTTATATAATACGTTTGTACAGTTGCTATATCTTTTTTTCCTTCGTATATTAGATTAAAATTTTGTTTTAAATCACCATAATTTATACTTTTATTGAGAACTGGAGATCAGAATCAACAAAACTATTATTTTAATTATTTCAAATGATATTATTTTATATGTTTTTAAATGAAATGTTTTTATTTTCTAACTGTTCTTGATCTGTTCTTTTGTCGCCTTTTGCCAGGACTCCTTTGTAAAATAGATTTCTTAATTGCAATGGGACTTCCTGTTTAAATAAAGGTTAATAAAAATAAATAAAACAGGTAAAATCACTAAGATTAAGATAGAAAGAAATGCCGTTTAAAACGTTTATTATTGTCAATTTTCTTGTTGGGTTCAGTTGTAACATAAAAAACTGAACATCAATGAAATCCTGAAAATGTCCTCCACAGTTTTTACATTTTACGTTCTAAAGCATCGTATTTCAGTGCAAAACTGTTATGAAAAGCTGTTTTTCTCCGCTTTAAATTACAATAATATCATTTTTTTTAAAAAGTTATCAAAATCATAAGAATGTAAACGCCAAAGTTCCGGTGTTAAATCTTTTTCTTTTCATAACTTATGAAAGTAAATAGAACTTCATTCTCATAGTTTTCAACTACAAAAAAAAAACTTGATAGTTTTTCTTTAAAACAGGAAGCTTAGCGACACTTTATTGTGAAGATTCATTTGACAGTAGAGCTGCAAATTCTGTTTATTCTTAGTTTATAAAGTTAAATTAAATTACATTATTCTGCACAAAAACAATAGATGCATCGTTCCAAGTTCATTTTTACTACAATCTAATTTATTTATAAAGATCTTGGATGTCACCAATATTTTCAATTAGTATCCGAGTACTAATATCCTGGTTACAGCCTTAGCATTTAGTTAAAAGACACGATGCTGACAGGATTATTTTCCTAAACGAACATGATCCTATTTTAGCTCAGAATAATGTTTTTAAAAATGTTTCAATAAAAATAAAATCACTTTTGTAGTTGTAATTGTGTTTTTGTGACATTTTTCTAATAATTGAGTCACATATAAAAGAAATTAGGCTTAAAACAGCATTTCTGTGGTTTTTTATTCAAATTGTGAATTGGACAAAAAATGCAGTTTAAAAAGTAATAATCATAAATGAGAGACTTTTTGGAACACTTTTATATAGATCAAAGAGTGAAAACATTATTTGCAAGCAAACTCCTTTTTTTTTTTCTATGTAAATTGTCTTTAACCTCTTAAGATCTGAGCTAATATGTGAGCTAACTCTATGTTGTCTCAGGATCCCGATTCAGCAGAAATAATCAATATAACCCGAAATGAAACATCCACGAAGGTAGAGGTTAATGAAAAATCTAGTCAAATGAAATCAAAGCTTAATATATATAAAAATAAACTCTTTTCGTGCTTCGAGCAGCTTCTAAAGACGAGCAAACGTCTTTGGAACAAACCTGTCTGAGCAGGAAGGAGACGACGTCCGTGGACTCCCAATAGGAGGCGTGGAAGAGGTGAGGCAGCGCCACGGTGGGAAACGCCGTCAGGGCGTCCGGACAGTACAGAGCGTAGTCCATCCTCTTCACGCCCCACCAGCGACACGCAACTACAGGACGAGAAAAGAGTTCAACCAGGAGAAGGAATTTCTATTAAAGCTGGTTTTAAAGTCCCACTCTGATCCTCTTTGGATCTCTTTTAGTTATGACTTTGTCGCTTTTAGTGTTCATCAGAAAGTAGCGTCTGAGACTTGGATAGGACTGTTGTGTGGAACGACCCCCCCTTTCCCCTCCCCGTTACTGAGAGCTCGAAGCTTGACGTCGTATTTGTACGCCACAAATATGATCTTTTTCAAACAGTATTTTTTCCTCTGTTCCTGTTTCCCAACAATTTGAATTAAAAATAAATATTCAGAAATGCAGTTTTAAGCTTAATATCAGAAAAATGCTACATAAACATGTTAAAAAGACCATTTTCATCAGAGTGGGTCTTTAAAGGAAACTAAGAAGGTTTTGGATCTTCTGAACTACTGAAGTCTACTGACAGAGGAGAAGGACGAATGACGGGAAGTAAGGACACGTCCTAAAAACTCTTCCTGGTGTCATCCTACTACAGCTCCCAGAATACCTTGCTCCACTCTTATGAGCACCCCGGGGGAGGGGGCTGTGGAGGTGAAGCTTGTGAAGTCGGACGTGATATCGGTGAGGTCTGAGGTCATGTCAGAGGTTATTTCGGAGCTCAAGTCTGAGCTCGGCTCAGACTCCGCCCTGCTGGGTCTGGGGAACACCCGCTGGACGCGGACGCCAGAGCGAGTGGTCGAGCTCCGCTGGACGAACTTATTGTAGGGCAGCGGCAGCTGCGACAGCAGGCTGGGCCTTTTACTGGGCCGTGCTTCACATTTGTTTGCTGGGGGGGGACGTTCCAAGCGAGAAGGTCAACACACAACACGGCAGGAGTCGGATCAGCAGCCAGAGGTCAGAGTCGCGGCTTACTGGTGGCGATGTTGGAGGCGGTGTAGGAGTCGGCTTGGCCCGACGCCTGGCTGGCGATGCTGGCCTCACTGGATCTGCGGGTGAAGCGCAGGTGAGGAACGCCTGGAGACGTGGACGAGGGACTCGGACCGTCGACGGAAATGTGGGAGTGAGACGGATCAGCTGTGGAGACACAGGAAGGAGAGGACATCTGGAGTAAAGAGTCGCCTCTGTGGTCGAAACAAAAGTCTGAAGTTACTGGTAACTTTAAACAGGCTACAAGTATCACTATTGAGAGGAAACTCACAAAATGTTTTCTAGAAGTTCTCCTTTATCAGCTGATTGTAAAATTGTCCTTGTGAAAAAATAAAATCTTGTTTTTCCAGCTGTGTTTGTACTATTGCAGCCCAGCAGTAAACAGGAATCTTTACCAGCAGAATCATCTGATTCACCCTGATTACATCCGCCTTCAGGAGCGCGAGGCTGCGTTTCTTCAGAATAAGAGGTGTTTAGGAAACTGCGTCAACTGTTGAAGAGTTACCATGACCAAAAGAATGTAAACACTGGAGCTAAAGCTCCGATGTTAAAGCTGATTCATTTTTTCAGAAGTTATGTCAGTGAACAGAACTTCAGTCTCAGTTTTTGAGAGGAAAAAAATCTCTCGCTAGTTTTACTTTGAAAACCGGAAGTTCATTGTAACGAAGACGTGTTTAGATCCAGTGACAGTATCGCTTGTTTTAGTTTGTAAACTTAAAATCCAACATTATTCAGCATTTCAGGGCAAAAAATACATCATCCCAGATAATATTTTGCTAATATTTTACTACACTCTACTATATTAATAAAGATCAAGAATCAGCGATCTTGATCTACTTGAATTTTCCGGAGAGAATTGCGAGTATCAGAGTTCCCGGATATTCGTTACAGCCGTACGCAGCAAGCTAGCGTAGCACCTTTAGCCTGTGTATCTCATAATTTACGACTAAAACTGCGTTTCTGAGTATTTTTTTATTCAAATCGTGATGAATCAGTAGCCGATGAAAACCAGCGGCTTGACTTTGTGTCGCAACAACTCGATGGGCGGGGCCAAAGTCTCCTTTCTCTGCTACAATTCTGATAAAATAATCAAGTGATTAAAACTACTGTAATTCCATTAGTGTCTTCATTTTCTCGTCTGAGCTGGAATCTGGCTCCAAACTGTACAGTTTTTTATTTTTTTGTTGCTATGCTAAAGTTAGCTTGGGCTGGTGAGGTGCTATAAGCAGTCGGGAGAAAACAAAAGGCTAATTGCTGCACCAACAGTCCCGCCCACAACCTCGAGGAGAATTTCGAATGAACTCCTGCTGCTCAGCAGAAACTATGTCTTAAAAAAGCTTTTTAGCTAAAAACTGCATAATCATAATTAAAAGAGCATTGGGAACAATGTTATGATAAAAACATGAATCTGAAGGAGGACTTTATGGGACATCAATGATTGGATGAAACCAGAAGGATGTGGTCAAGAGTTCATTGAGCTTTAGTAGTGGGCGTGGCCAGAAGTTTAAAGAAATCTCTTTATGTTGGAAGAGATCACTTCCTGTTGTGAAGATGAATAAACCTCCTCATCCAATCAGTGGTTCCGATTATATAAATACATCTTCCTGTTTTTTTTTGTTCCTTTTTTAAGCTTTTATTTTGATTTCTGAAAACTATTTGTGTTTTTTTTGGGGGGCATTTTGTTTTGACCTCTGAAATGTAATGTTGTTTATTTATCGGTAAGAAATTTCATTATTTGTTGTTGTGATCTTTGAGATGCTTTTGCATTGAGTGATTTGAACTTCAGGGCCACCGTACAACTGAACTGTTAGTACCACATTTTAAGTTCAAATTTCAGCTGTTTTTACTACGTGAATGCCTTCTGCTTATTGGTTGATTTTTAATCTTTTTTTTCACATAAAACTGCTGCCATACATGAAACAATTGTGTCTTTTATGATCTGTTTAGAATTAAATTTAAAAGATGTTTCTTCTGAATGAAAATATCATTTTGATATAAAGGGACATAAAATAATCTACAATAATCTAAAAATATAAAAATAATTCCTTTTAAAAAAGAACAGCACTCCCACAAAATAATAAACTTTCAGCTTTAAATTAAAAAAAGACAAAATAAAGTGATTTTTATCCTGATGAGAATATTCAACTTTAAGGATTTTTAAGTCGACTAAACATCAAACTAAAGGAACAAGTCAATATTTTTCTAACGTTGAATGAAAAATGCCATCAGATATCATTTTTTTTAAAGGAGAAAATGTCTAAAGAGAGAGATTTCCTTCCTGGAAATGAAGCAAAAACATCAGGAGAGGCCAAAGGAGGTTCTGGACCCCCCAGTAAACCCGTTCAGGATTGGTTCTCACTCTCAGCGTGGACATGCGAGCTTTGCCAGTTGAAGACGGGAACAGCGATGGAGGTCTCGTTGACGGAGGTCTCCTGGCAGCGGTGGGACGCCGTATTCCCAGACTCCGTCAGAAGCTGAGGGTTACTCTGCACCGTCTCAACTGCGACGACAACAACGGAGAAGTTATGGAAGGAGCGGCGCGTGCTGCTCCGGCACGCCGGCGTGGGCGTGTCCTCACCCAGCAGCGCCGAGTGTCCGTCTCCCAGAGGGAAGCGCTGGTATCGGGGGATGCTGAAGGGAGGCAGCAGGTAAAACCTTTTGTCCAGCAGAGGCTCGAGGCGGGAGGCGGACGGGTCGGCCGGATGGAACAAGTTATAGACCTGCTGACAGGCTGGATGGAGAGCCGACACTGAAGGAGAAGCAGAAACGGCGGTTAAAGGCGGAACTAAACTTAACCTTTAGGGAGACGGTCTGAACTCATCAAAAACAGTGGAAATTATACAAGATTTAAAATTGTTTAAAAAGAAAAAACAAACCAGACATTTACTCCTATTTAAAGTCATCCTTCAGGTGCATTCATTCCTGATTTTTTTTTTTTGTAAACGTTTTGTGGTCATGTCTACTCGCTGTTGTTGTTTTATCTCCATGTCTTCACCTCCGTTTGTCTGCACGTTTTTACCTGTTTTAAGACAACAAATGTAATTTAACTTTTGTACTAATTCTAACATTTTTATGTTCAAACTATGCTAAAAAAATGATTAAAATGCCTTTTCCTAACTTATATAAACAAATGTAAAATAAAAAAACCGCTTTTACTAGAATATTGGAGCAAAACCATCTTAGATAATAAATCCAAATAGATCATTGCAGTTTTCTACAGGCATGCTGTGGACTATGGAGCTAAATCGGAGCCAATATAATAAAATAAAATAAAACAATAAAATATTAGTGTTTGGCAAAAATAATGTAAAATGTCCAAAACTTTTTGCTATTCTAAAAAAAAAATATATATATATATATATATATATATATATATATATATAAACTTTGTTATAATCAGCTTCTAAAGTTCTGTTTTTAAGGTTTCGAAACTCAAAATTTCCATTTTAAACTTTTTTGTCAGTTTCAAATCTTTTTTTCACTAAACCTTTGGCCCTGTTGTGGTGCGTTGGGGCGGAGCTAACACAAAGGACCAATTAAAATCGATGAGGGTGGTAACTTCAGCCCGGCGGGTGTAAAAAGAGTTTTATTGCGTACAAACCGCACGTTTAAAACTCTGTTCTCGCCCGTTCTGGCGCCAGACACTCAGACTTTTAAGGCCATTGTTTATATGATAAAGGAAAGTTAATTAACTAAAAAAGGAGGAAACCTGGATCTGTTTATCAGAATTTGTAAATTTTTAATGTGTTCCAAAATGTTGGACTGACACTCTGTCTCAAATGACTCACAATTGGAAATATTAAGTGATTTTTCACCCCCCATCAAATTGTGAACAAAAGTCACAGGTTTTAGATCAAAATGTCCTCATTTGAAAACAAAATTTTAAGTTTTAAGGCAAAAATTTCACAATTTGGAAATGAAAATATTAAATATTTTCTTTCAAAAACTTTTTGTTTTCAAAAAATGTTTTTGCTTTTGGAACATAACAAGTTTTCAGATGTGTTTTGTCTCCTCTCACTATGTTTGATTTTGCGTTGACGTTGTTTTCCGACGTTCATGTGTATTTCTGAGTCCTTTTTCTGATCATTCCGTTGCCACATGAACACAGCATTTCTCTAAGTTTGCATTTTTTCCTGAACATCAACCCATCTGTCCAACTGGCTCTAAAATGAGAGCAAAACCCACAGTTTCAAAATAAAAGCTCCAAAATGTTCGGTTTTAAACTATATATTTTCATTTAAAATTAAAGGACGTTTTGGTCTATATTCCATATAATTTCTTTCTCTTAAGAGGTGGAATTACTGAAACGTGGCACAGATTTGCTTCTGGTCTGGCCCGTCTGTCAAATTTTAAATCCTTTGTGGCAGAAGAGTCAAAACGTTTTCCCAGCCTGATCTAGACCAGCATGAACCCTCTTGTCTGTGATTGGCTGTTTGGTGTGGCACAAATATGACACTAAACTGAAACTTGTGAACGCTAACTCAAAGATAGGATGAAAGTGAGATGAGACACAACGCATTTGAAAACATTTGAGTTGCAAAAAAAAAAAAAAAAAGTTTTTGAAAAGAAATGTTTATTATTTTTGTTTGCAAATTATGAAGTTTTATTCTTAAAACTTTACAATTTAGGACATTTTGATCTCAAAACTGTGACTTGTGTTGTGCAGGCATAAAAATCAGGAGCCTAAATTTCATGTGAACAGTAACAGTCATCAGATAGAAATCTGGGTTTGGGAGTTCTGAAGGTAGAACCCGGACATCCGCTGCTGGAACCGCCTGTCCCATAGAGACACCATGATTAGCAGCGGCACAGAAGCTCGCTCACCATCTAACGAGGGCACCACCGTCTTCCTCAGCGCCAGCACCAAACCCAGAGGAGAGCCGAACAGGAAGAAGTCGGTCACCTCAAAGTCCAACTTTCCCAGCGAGCCTCCTTCCAGCATGGTGCTGTTGCTGGAGCGCCGCGATCCGGGTTCCCCGTGGATGACGCTGGAGTGGAGGCTGCTCAAACGGGAGGGAGGGAGACGTATGTGAGGCGAGCCGGTCGCAGACGCCCGCCGCAGACGCCCGCCGCAGACGCCCGCCGCAGACGCCGGTCGCAGACGCCCGCCGCAGACGTCTGCTGCAGACGCCCGCCGCAGACGCCTGCGGCAGACGCCCGCCGCAGTCGCCCGCCGCAGGCGTCTGCCGCAGTCGCCCGCCGCAGTCGCCCGCCGCAGTCGCCCGCCGCAGACGCCGGTCGCAGACGCGCCCGCCGCAGACGTCTGCTGCAGACGCCCGCCGCAGACGCCTGCGGCAGACGCCGCCGCAGTCGCCCGCCGCAGCGTCTGCCGCCGTCGCCCGCCGCAGACGTCTGCCGCAGTCGCCCGCTGCAGACGCCCGTCGCAGACGCCCGCCGCAGACGCCCGCCGCAGACGCCCGCCGCAGACGCCCGCGCAGACGCCGCCGCAGACGCCCGTCGCAGACGCCCGCCGCAGACGCCCGCGCTCCCTCGAGCGTCTCACCTGGAGAGGAAGGCCTGGTGGTGCTTGATGGTGTCCAGCTCGTACGTGGACGAGTCGCTGCGCTTACGGGGGAGTTGGGTTTTGGGGTCGTCGGGTCCCGAGCAGCGGGGGATGTCGATGTTGCTGCGGCTGAGGTGGCGGCTTCCTTCCAGCGACGGCGAGGACGGAGAGATGCTGTTTATGACGATGCCGGGAGAAAGCAGGTCTGTGTCCTGAGAACAAAAACAGCCCGTCACGTCCTGTATGTACGAATGCAAAGACATATTTACATACGTGTGGATGTACAGTACTATGACGGCATTTTTGTGCCAACATATTGAAAGCAAAAGTTACACATTTGAGATCAAAATGTTCTAAACTGCAAACAAAATGTAAAATTTTGAGAATAAAATTTCATAATTTGCAACGAAAATACATAGTATTTGCTCTCAAAACGTTTTTTAAAACATATTTTTGCGTTTGCAGCACAAACGTTTTTCTGATGCGTAGTGCCTCATCTCGCTTTCGGCCTATCTTTGGTTTTGAGTTCAACATTTTCAGCTATACCAGAGGTCTGCAACCTGCAGCTCCAGAGCCACATGCGGCTCTTTTATTTCTCCATGGTGGCTCTCTGGATGAAGAAAAATAAAATAATGGTACATTTTTTAAGTAAGGATTACTTAATTACCATTTATTGTGTGAATGCTCTCACACTATTGTGACCCAGTTTGTTTTACAATTACCAACGGAAATTAATGAGAAAATCTTTAACATTTTAAGTAGATAAGCAACAAGCCTTAAAATATATTCATAGAATGTGTTTTAATCTTTACTGTTATTTTTTTTTTTAATTTGTAGTTTACCTAATATTTTACAACATGTTAATGTTGTTGTTTAATTTGCTATCTACTAGGTTTTTTAGTCTCATTTAGAGTTTAGCTTCTATTTCAGCAACAGGTTAATGTTTTTGACCAATTTAGTTTACTGAGGAATTTCAGACTACTTTGTAGTTCAGCTCGTACTTAATCAACGAGCTAGCTTTTTTTTTTTTTTTTTTTTTTGCTAATCTGGCTTCTGAGTTTTTTATGCTAATTTGGAGTTTAGCTAATATTTTAGCAATATGCTAACATTTTTGGCAATCTTGTTATCTACTGGGATTTTTAGGCTAATTTAGAGTTTAGCTTCTATTTTAGCAATATGCTAACATTTTTGACTAATTTAGTTTACTGAAGATTTTTAGGTAATTTTGAGATTAGCTAGTAAATAAGCAACAAGCTCACTTTTTGACTAATTTGGCGTCTACTAAGATAAAAGGGAAAAAAACTGAAAAAAATTCCATTCTTTTTATATTTTTGCTTTTGTTCATGCCCAGAAAATATACATAATTCATATTTATTAAAAAACAAAAAGAAGGTAACAAACGTAAATCCAAATTTCTTGGTTTTGATCAGTAGAAAACGAGCCCAAATGGTTCTTTCACATTAAAAGTTACCGACCTCTGAGCTATACGTCTAAATTCTATCCAATCAAGTGTCTCTACCTCGTATTGACGGTGCTTGGGGGTCCAGGCGTTCTTTGGACTTTCTATCAGGGCTTTTTGAACTGAGTTCTACAGTCTTCAACCATTCTGGCCCGTTTCTCTTTGAGCAGAACTCAGAAGAAGCAGCAAAGCCACACGAACACAACAGGGTTCTGTATTTATTCATGTTAGTGCAGCAACCAGCGTGTTCAAATGTTATGATTTGCATTAATGGACCATAGTTTTCATGAATGAAACGTTAAAAAATTAAGAGCATTTTTTCAAGAATATTTTTTTCTACTTAAGACAAAAGCAAACATGAATGATGATTGATTACATTTTATTTAGTCAAATTTGTGAATTTAACATCCGGCCCCCGAGCACCGTCAATGTGAGGTTTGGCTAGAACTTAGACCAATCAGCAGGCTGTTTTATGTGGCACAAACGTAACAAAACGCTGAACGCAAAATCAAAGATAGGGAAAAAGCGAGATGAGACACTACACATCTGAAAACTTTTGTGTTGCAAACGCAAAATATTTTTTGAAAGCAAAAAAAAGTATTTGAAAGCAAATATTATGTAATTATGAAGTTTTATTCCTAAAACCTTACATTTTGTTTGCAATTTTGAAAATTTTGACCATATTGTTTGCAATTTGGTGTCACAAAAATCACTTCATACAGTTTAATGTCGCTGCAAGTGCTGCCAAACAATTCACTGAATTTATATTTTCTTTCAGCCTCATTGAATGAACCAAAATTCAAACCCTCAATCCAGTCCCAAATATGTTAAACTAAAATGAAGTGAAACATTTTTTTCTACAAACATGGAGAAACTATTGGTGTAAAAATATTTCAGAAAAAATAATTTAAAAGAAGAAAAAAAGTCCATAAAAATTAATCATGTTTTTTTCTGCATTTGAATGTTGATTACTCCATTTTCTATTTTGAAAATATTTCAAAATAGAAAATATATTTGCAAGTGTTTGAAGAGAATGTTTTTTAATAATATTAAGATTTCCTTCATTGTGTTTGTAGAAATTAGTTGGTGTTTTCAAACTGTTACAGAAGCTTATTCCATTTCTTTAAGTTTTTTTACTTTTATGAGCACATTTTACCTTGTAGGCATAGATTTAAATCGTTTAAAATTGTGTTTTTTATCAAAGAAAAGTGTTTGATGAAAGTAGAGGATTTACTCTTTTTTTTTTAACATTTTTTCAGTTAAATTAATTTATTTCCATATAAAACACTTCCTCTACAGAGTTAACTTTGCACACATTTTCCTCTCAGACTTTTGCTGCAGAAAAGAGGAAAATGTTTGTTTTCTGAGGTTTACCTGGACGCTGATGGTGCTGCCCCGCCTGCTGCTGTTTTGGCTTTCGGACACCGTCACGGAGCTGCTACAGAGGGCGTCAAACCCCAGGATGCCTCCAACACAGTCCCCGATCACACACACCTGTGTCACCACAAAAACAGTGACACACACATGCAGCTGAACATTTGGAGAAAATCTTGAAAAACGGACCTGTCCGTTGAAAGACGCTCCCTCTGCAGACTTGACGAAGTCGTTGTACACCTGGTTGGCTCGTAGGATGACGGTCGCCACGGCGTCCTGGTACTGCGGAGCAGAGGTGGCCAGCAGAGGCAGAGCGGCCAGCGGGATGTGGTCCTGGCTGCTGGACAGACAGCTCTCATCGTAGCTGTAGGGGCTCAAACTGCAGATCAGAGAAGCGGAGCGCGGTGTTACGGCGGGCCGGCGAAGCGCCGCGGCGGGCTCCCGAAAGGCTGTCGGCTCACTTGGAGACGAGCGAGAAGGCTTCGACACACACAGCGGGACAGGGGACCATCCTGATGGCGATGCGGCCCAGCGCTGCGGGATAAATGGACCCTCATCACGGTCTCAAAGGCCCCGCTGAGAGTGTTCACGTCTCCCTGCTTGCTGCTCTGTTCACCTGCAGAAAAACACACAAAGGTAAGACGCTTTCGGGGGGGGCGGGGGGGGGGGTGTGTCCATCCCAACATCCATCATCCGTCCATCCCCGCTGAGTCTGAGTCACAGGAGTGCTAGAGTCAATCCAAATACTGTTTGGTGAAGGTGGTCGCCACTCTGTTCCAGGGGTCCGTTTCAAGAAGCAGGTTTTGTTGGAACTCTGAGTTCCTGAACTCCAATTCAGCAAAACTCTGAGTTTTCGGTTTCAGAAGAGAAGATAACTCAAACCCGTGAAAGTGGGTAAACCAAGCCCGTTTCAAGAAGCGGGTTAAGCTGAACTCAGAATCAATCACTGTGGCAACTGAGTCTGGTGAACGAAACCTGGTCTGGAGCAGGTTTCTTTCAGGAACTTAGAGTTCTCTGCGGTCTCCGCCTTTTTTAAAGTGAAAGATGTTCAAATGTGAGTTCTTCATTAATATTTAGAGAACATTCACATTAGAGATGTCACGTTTCCACCAGCAGAAACCAAAATGACATGTTCATTCATAGAGGATCATGTAGAGAGGAGGCTGGATTAATCCAGAGGAAATTATTCCAGGGATTTGCTATTAAAAATAAAGAGTTTTATTTTCATCATTTGAAACCCTTAACAATGGAAATCATTAAATTTCAAACACCGGGAAATCATTTCAACTCTTAACACAACTGTATACGACAAGTATTAGCTCAGTTGTCAGCGGCGCTGCTTCCACTTCCGACGTCTCACGTTCGATTCCCGGCTCCGGTAAATAAGTTTTATGGAAAAAAAAAACTAATTTCAGCGAATATTTTTTAAGTCTTGACAATTAAATTTAAATAAATGCTTATTTTTAACACATCCCAGGCAGCTACAGTGTTTCTTCTTAGTGTGCAGTGATATCCGTGTGTGTATGTGGTGGTGGGGGTGGGGGGTTGAGGAAAACGGTCATTCATGTGATTACGGAGATGACTGGTTAAATTATTAACAGATCAAGAACCATTCCTAACTTTACAAGTGACAAAATAACCTTCCTGATATTATTAATTATTCGTTATTTGAAATGATTCAAATGTAGACGTATGCATTAACTCTGCAGATGTTTTCTCTCTGTTTTACAGCTGCAGCTGTTTATTATCTTGATGAAAATGTTCTTGCATATGCTTGCAGGAACTTATCAATTTCCGTCGCCGGAAGTACAAGTGTGTTCCCGTTGCCATGGTGAATCGTGCTGTCTTTGCTCCATTGATCAGGGCTTTTAATGGTCGCGACGCTCGCACCTGATTCTGGTTCCAACAACTTCAAGTTGATTGAATCAAACATTTTCAGCTGTTCTGGAACCGAAAACTCTAAGTTCGGGAATTTTGAGTCCAGTGACTCCTGTGACCTGCTTCTTGAAACGGGCCCCAGGGCAACACACAAACCTGGAGGCAGTTTAGAAACACAAATAAACCCATGAAGCCCGTTTTTGGAGACAAACCGACCCATGAACGAAAACTCCACACACACAAACCGGGATTTGAACCAGGTTACCACCGTGTAGCCAGGTGGAGACGTGACACCTAAAATCCTCAACCAAACCACCTGTGCAACACAGTGAAAGCTGATTCGCTGATAGGCTGAAAGATGAACTATCATTTTCTGATTCCCCCAAAACGACAATAATATGAACATAGAATAAAGTTCTTTCAGTACCAGAGCCCGTGTCCAGTATGTTTCCACCATGCAGCACCAGGATGAGGACGTGGGTTTTGGACGGCTGAGGACACTGCTGGGAGGAGCAGTCCTGCAGACAGAAAACGTCCCGTCATCGTTGGGTCACATTTGTTTTCCACACTTGATCCATGGACAGAATATAGTCTCATTCCATTTATGTGTGCGTAATTCTTGATTTGTAACTCTTTGTGCGTAACTATGTGTTGTTGCAAGTGTTTATTCATAAATACAAAAATTACAAAATACAATTTACTCACACAAATTAAGATTAAGCATCTTAAAACTAACTACACTCAGAAATCTTTAACGAGTACGCACAAATCCCCTGAAACTTACATCATTTACTCACATCTTGGAGTCTCAAACCAGATTTGTGTATAAATACGGTTTTGTGTGTGCGTAACAAGCAAATTATGTGTATTTTATTAAAGACTTGTGTGTACAGGTAGTTTTAAGCTGCTGTAATTGTACATTTTTCATGTATAAACTGTATTTGTTTACATTTTATTATTTTTTTTACAGATGAATACACATTAAATGTATTATGAGACACAAATCAAGAACCAAATGAGACTTTAATCCTCTGGGGGAGTGGTGAGCAGCAGACACAGCCGTGCTCCCTAATCCAACCCCTTAACATTCAGACACTGGGGCCCTTTTTTAATTTTTAGGATCTATGGTATGAATCGGACCGGATTTGAACTTACAACCTTGCAGTCTCAGGCTGGACGCTCCACCATAAGGCCACTGAGTGGGTTAATATTCAGTATTTAAATGTTAAAATATTGCTTAAACATGAAAAAAGCAAAACTAGAGACACTAAAGCAGGGTATCTTCTCTTATTGTGTCCTTTATCAGCAGAATGTTGTGTGTTTTTCTTTCTTTCTGATTGATTTATTTGTTAAAAGAGGCAGACATTATAAGTTTTACTTCTATCTGTCCACTTTTCCTTTTTTTTTCATCATGTTTGAGTGTAAATTCAAAGTTTTATTGCATGTTTTTCCTCGAGTTTATTTAGTTTATACTCAATTATTACATAAATTGTTTGCAATTGTGAGTCATTTTTGTGAGATCCATATACAAATTTATAGCTTTCCATGAAACTTCCACAGATGTATAACTTTTTTATCATGAATACAGCACAGATATTGCAGTGTAATTATGTAAATAACGCAAAAATCACCAATAAATTACATATAAACGGAGCAATAATCACGCACAATTCATGCACGAATCATTGTTGTGTTCTGGGTTTATAATCAGCTGATCTTTCACCCCTGAAATAGTCTAAACTGAGGGGGGGGGGTCGTCCAGAGTTGAGTCCCCGTATATTGTGGCGCCCAGCAGCTGATTTAGAACCAGAGGAATCCAAATGTTTAATTGGAGCATCATGAGGACCCGCGACGGGTGCTGTCCGTGGTGCTGATGGGATTCTTCTCAGTGCTCTGAACATCAAAGATTTCAATGAAGCGCAGGTTTACGTCTTCTTTACTCATACTTCATGTTCATTCGTGACACTCATCTCACGTGAACCTTTTCTTACTTTTGCCACGTATATTCACTGTGGTGGTTGAGCCTCAAACCCCCACATAGGTGTTAGCATTTCATTTTTCTTTAAAACATTTACTTTGTTTACTTAAAATAAGTTATATGTGTGTACACATTTGATTTATTTGAAGTAAAAATACAGTTTATTTACTTTGTTTGTCTCTGAGTTTCACATCAGGTGAACCACATCCACCATAATCAGCAGAGGAGGTTGGGACATTCCACTGGCCAGACTGCGGGGTTCCCAAAACTCCTACTGGACTTTATTTGTGTTTCTTTGAAAGTAAAATATTTGGTTTATTCTTTGAAAACGATTTTGATTATTTAGATGAGTTTAGTTTGTATTTTAGATTCATTTCTTAGAGTTTGGTTAGTTTGTTTCTCCCCTCCCTCATGTGTCCATTATGGTTTGACCCTGTCTGTATAAGCTTCCTCATTGTGTCAGTATGGAAGAGTCTGGTCGGTCCTGTTCAGTCTAGTCTTGTTTAATTTAGTTATATTTTTTCTGTTGGCCCAAGTTATTCTTTGTTTTTGAAGTAAATGTTCCGGTTTAACCAACTTTTACAGAAAAAAGGAACATAAAAAAATAAGGAAACCATCACGTTCACATATGATCAGTTTTCATCCCCGCATTATGTCCAAACTGTACGTAGCGGCTGTGTTAGTCTTTAGCAAACACTAGATTTAACTCCTAGTCTTTTATTTTGTAGGAATTCTGTAAACTCTTGTAATGAATGTAATTAAAAAAATGATATTTTCTGATCAAATTTTTCATGAACATTTGAGTTTTAATTTAAAGCGTGACTTGTGTTTGACTTTTGTTCTTCCTAGACTTCTAACTGGAAGATTGCAGCTTCAATTCTTCTGATAGTCAAAAACAAACAAACTTTGAAGGCATGTGAGGTCTTATTTGAAAACGACTTAAATTATTAAGTTAAAATGAGATATCTGAATTAATTTGAGTTTTAAAAAAAGTGTTTTGATTGAATGAATGATTTTTACAGACTCAAATGACACGACCGTAAAACCAAACAGAACAAACCAACTTTCAGAAAAGGTACAGATACAAGGTACAGGTAATAGATACAAGTAAAGAAATTACAAACTTAAAAACGTCTTATATAGAAGGTTAATGGAATAAGAAAGCTAGTTTTAGTGCAGATCCTCTCCTTAGATAAACGGAGATCTTTTACCTCCATCTGTGTCTCCTCCGTCGACTCCTGATACATCCCTGTGAAATCATAAAACAGTCACTGATGTCAAACAGAACAAACCTCTTCACATAAACCAAAGGTTTTGGTTCAAAAATAAAAAAAAAATTAAAGTTGAGCTATTTCCATTTGGTTTGACATTTCTTTAAAAGAGTTTAGAGAACGAAAATTAACTTTAAAGTAGAAAAGCAGAACTAAACAGCATTTTATGAATCTGAGAATAAACCTGAAATGATTGACGAAAATGTTTGCAGAAAAAAAATCAGTCAAACCAAAATATGTCTTTGTGTGTGTTTGTTAGTAACTTTGTAAGAAAAACACATAGAAGTTTATATTTATATGTGTTTTTATTCAGTTTAGTTTTTACCTGTATTGTGTATATAAGCACTTTGAGCTGTAACACATAAAAAACAATTTTTTATGAAGAAACTTGATTGATTAAGACTTCTATATTGAAGCTTCTACGTCTTAAAATCTGTAATATTTACATTTGTTTTTAATATTCACTGATATACATTGTCGTCTTTACAACAAAAAGAAGGAAAAAAAAGTTACTTCAAATGTTGAATAAATCTGATACTTTTAAAAATTGTACTTAGATATTTTTAAAGTCCAAAACACGTCAATGCAAAATTGATTTAAATTGTTTAATTATGTGTTTTTACACCTTATTAAATTAATTCTAATAAAGTCGTTTTTTGCTTATAAAGAATAGATTATAAATAATGTAAATGTGTTTTTAAAAACCTGAAGTGGACACATAAAGTCCACCCACATGAGCGCTGACGGTCTTCATCCACAGAACTAAACTGACCTGGAGCTTCATCCGCTTCTGTCGTTTCTATTTTGTCCATGAGATCGTTGGAGCTCCACTTGGTGATCTCCTTGGAGAAGATCTCCTCGTTGTCAGAAAGAGCCTCTGGGAAAAGAGCAGAATGTCAATGAGCCCAAATATACCAGGAGCTTTTTTAACATCCGGATCCAGACGTAGAAATCACAAAGTTTCTCCGTCATCTCAAACATCTCAAAGAACCAACTCTGAATCCTGTCAGCTCTGAATAATGTAACCTACAGAATCTACGTTAGACTAGTTAAAAACTTCAGAATCTGAAGTGACTTTTATTTATGCAAATGACTGTTAGCATAATATTCAAGTCATAAACCATTACAGTATATTTTAAATGTTAGTGAACAAACCTCCTAAAGATTACGGTATTTAATCACAAATAAAACCCTTCAAATGTTCCACATTATTACACTCAATAGAGTTCCATAACATTTCATGGATTCTAAAGAACTGAAAATGGTCATTTGTTGAATTTGCTTCATATTTAATGAAATCTAAAGCTGTTTTAATCAAAAACATCTTCATAGGACGAGTCACATTTGAACAATTGCAAACAATTCTTGCAACTTTGTGGAGAGTTTCTGTTTGAGTTTCTTTGTAGGGTGTCAGAATAGCGTCTCGGAGATGTCCCCGCCTAGGGCTGCCACAAACGATTATTTTAATAGTCGACTAATCGCCGATTATTTTTTCCGATTAGTCGACTAATCGTGTCATGCTCAAAATAGATGTAAAGCACACATCTTAACCATCATTAGCTTTAAACTAACATAAAACTAGATATATAGCATTACCTGCGATAATGCTTGTGTGAAAGCTGAATTTGGCCGTGCTAGTGCTGATAGCTGAAAATGCTGAAATTGATAGCTGAAAACTCTGAAGCTAACGGCTGAAAACGCTAAAGCTGATAGCTGAAATCACTGAAGCTAAGCTATAGACTGACTGCTAAAACTGATAGCTGAAGATGCTGAAATTGATAACTAAAAATACAGAAGCTAATGGCTGAAAATGCTATAGCTGAAAGCTGAAATCGCTGTAGCAAATAACAGAAAACGCTAAAGCTGATAGCTGAAATCGCTGAAGCTAATAGCTGAAAACGCTTAAGCTGATAGCTGAAATCACTGAGGCTAGTAACTGAAAATGCTAAAGGTGATAGCTGAAATCGCTGAAGCTAGTAACTGAAAATGCTAAAGGTGATAGCTGAAATCGCTGAAGCTAGTAACTGAAAATGCTAAAGGTGATAGCTGAAATCGCTGAAGCTAGTAACTGAAAATGCTAAAGGTGATAGCTGAAATCGCTGAAGCTAGTAACTGACACTGCTAAAGCTGATAGCTGAAGATGGAAAAATTGATAACTGAAAACACTGAAGCTAATAACTGAAAACGCTAAAGCTGAGAGCTGAAGATGCTGAAATTGATAACTAAAAATACAGAAGCTAATGGCTGAAAATGCTATAGCTGAAGCTGAAATCGCTGTAGCATAATAGCTGATAGCTGAAATCACTGAGGCTAGTAACTGAAAATGCTAAAGGTGATAGCTGAAATCGCTGAAGCTAATAACTGAAAATGCTAAAGGTGATAGCTGAAATCGCTGAAGCTAATAGCTGAAAACGCTTAAGCTGATATCCAGCTAAAATATTAGTTAAATGCCATTAGCCCTAAAAACTGAAAAAAAAGCCTAAGTGTCCAAAACAGTTGGCATGTAGCTGAAATATGAACTAAACTTCAATTTAGACTATAAACCTTAAAAATTGCCAGAATAGTTCAAAAAGCTAGCAGAATGCCATTATGACTTTCAACTTTACTAAACTCTGATTCCATGTAATATAAAGTAACGACTAATCGACTATTAAATTAGTCGTCGACTATTTTAATAATCGATTAGTCGTCGATTGGTTCGACTAATCGTGGCAGCCCTACCCCGCCCTCTCAGATATTTCACTTAAGGATGCTCCAAAAGTTGCCATCCACCCACCACAGTTTAGAGCCAGACGGCAGTTCAGACAAGGGAAAGCAGAGATCATGGATCTATTCGTCTGCAAGTGAATGCATGGGACCATTGGTTGCCCCGCCCATCATATTTTCCACATCACAAATACGATATTTTTCAAACAGCATTTTTTCGTCTGGTCCTAATTCACCACGATTTGAATCCTAAATTCTCAGAAAGATTATTTTCTTTGTATTTGTCCTTCGACATCAGAAAAATGGTGGGGCCTCCGGTCAAACGCAAAATGGAGCCAGAATCTTTCTGCAGCAGGAAGGGGAAATCGCAACTTTAGCTGGTGGCATGGGCGAAAATTTCCCAAACTTAAGAAAACCCTTTCAAAATGATGTTTTAAAAAAAAAGAACTATCAGCTTTTAAGCTTTTAGATGTCAATAAACTGTCTCGCAGTTTAGTGTGTAAGTGTCAGGACTCAGCCTGTCGATTACTCCTCCGACCACCAGAGGGAGCTCTCTCCAGAATATTAATCCTTCCTTCGTCACTTTCCAGTTCCGGTTCATCAGCTGTTTTCAATCTGTTCATCACCTGGACTGTTTATATTCTTCTCCACCACTGTCATCTACGCGTAGTCTTGTATAGTTACCTTGAACTAACAGATTAAGCATTTCACGTCTGATTGCCTTTCCGTGTCTTGACCTCTAGCCTGTTTTTCTTCGCTCTCCGCCTCGTCCCTTCGTTTTGACCCTGGCCCGTCTTTGACTCCGCTCTTCGTCTCCTGTTTTGGTTTCTGCATTAAACTGTTGTAAACTGTTGCAAATGGATCCACACGCCGCCTCTGCCTCGTCCTTACAGTAAGATGAGCTTCAAATGTTTTATTTATTTCAAATCAATATTAAAAAGTGTTCAAATCTGTGTAACTACCCCCGATTACCTTTGTTATGTCGACGAAATGCCGGTTTTGTCGTTTCAAAGAGAAAAAAACAAAAAGGGTTGATACAAAAGAGAAGAAACGGGAACAAAGGTTAAAAGCTTAAAGCTTTATCTGGGGGCTGGCTCAGGCAGGGGGAGGGACTTCCGGCTATTAATTTTCGGGCAGATTCTCTTGGAAAAATGACACAAAAACATGTTAAAAACATCAAAACGTGAATTTTATTGGAGTGGGTCTGTAAACTAAATAGAACCTATGATTATCCTCAATAGTTGTCATTTTCAGTGTCGGGGTCGAAAGTATTTATCAAAATATTATCTCTGAGTCGTGTATTGTTTAGAAAATACTCCCTAGTTTGTAAATGAGTGTGTAAAGATACGCATGTTTTAAAAATAAAGTCCAGAAACACATTTTTGTTTGGAACGTAGCGTGTTAGAAAACAGTCAAGTAGAAGTTTAGATCATAAACTAGTTAAGAAATAAACTGTAAACTGTTTTCTAAGCTCTGGTTTATGATCCGGAATTAAACTTTATTTATAACCTAGTTTTTCTACAAAAGTAACACAAAGTTATTTATAGAATAAAAACACGTTTTAAACTAAAACTCAACACAAAAACCTTGACATTAAAAATAGATATAAAACACTCAAAATGAATGAGTTTGTTTCATAACCTGGTATGTATAGTGAAGTGCTGCATTGTGGGTATTTTACCATGAGCATCAAAGAACTCGTCGTCTGTGCTGTCGTCAGAGTCCCGGGCGATGCTCTGCATCCTCCACTCTGAGATGCTCTGGTGAGACGGACTGGCTGCAGAAACACCAGAAATTAAAGTTTCGGTAACTTTTCAAATCCGTGTCGTTCAGAGGAGGGGGGAACGCTCACCTCCTCTCTTCGACGACCTGTTGGAAGACCGGGACGATGTGGACCACTGCTTGGTGAGCTCGCCTCGAGTCTCCAGCGAGTCCCCGAGCTTCCCTCGTCCTCCCTCGGTCTCTGCAGACGGTCCCGAAACCTCGGAGCCCTGCTCGGGGTCCTGGCCCGCGGCGGGGCCGTTGGTCTCCCCTCCCCCCTCCTCGCTGTGGCTGTACTGGGCCATCTTCTTGGCTAAAGCCAGCTGGGTCTCCAGCTCCAGCTGCCGGATGTCCTCGATGGTCAGACCGTACCACTCGTCCTGCCAGCACCACGCCTGTCTGTGGGCTCGAACCATCACTTTACGCAGACCTGCAGGGGGGGGAGGGTTAAGGGTTTCACTGTAAAAAGATCCTTTTTAAAGATAAAATCTGATCTTAGCTTAGGCAGAATATTTAAATGATAACACACTTTAAATGTCTATTTTATTTTCTAAAACTGCTTAAAAAAACAGATTTAATAGTTAAAAAGAAAATATCCAAGAGAAAATCCCTGAACTGAAGCTTAAAGCAAACATCTGACTAAAACTTCTTAAATCTTTCCTAAAGAAGAATTTTTCTGATCGCTAAAGGCTAAAATCAAAATCAAAATCATCTTCATATAGCTGCTGTTTTACATTTACAATATTTACATCATGAGTGCAGGTTTTATTGACTGTATATGAGAACTGGACCTAGAGAGAATGACATCATCCATAGAGAATGGTTTACTTCCGGCTCCAGGTCGGTCTAAGTCGTCGTCTCTATGGCAACCACTCTTGTCTTAGAGGAGTGAGCTTGTTGGAAAGCCACACCCCTTTCAATTCAAAGCAGTCTGTCAGGTGATGTTTAGGGCAGCCAAAAGGAGCAGACCCAGAGAGAGAGAGGAAAGAGTTTATCGTCACCAGGAAACAGTCTTTGGGGATTGTGGGGAAAGATGTAGGAGCTCCTCCAAGTCAGCAGGTGGCGCAGGCAGGAAGTGACGGAGGGATGCGAGGAGCGAAGATCAGAGGACTCAGGCGCGAGTTAACACTCCGGATTGTCGGAGAGAGGTCCGGGCTTGAAAATGATCGTAAATAATTTTTAACATGTTAATAAAAAAGCATCAGATCAAGAATAATCTGACCAATAGAACGACTGAGTAACAGCTGTTTATTTCTCTATTGAAGTCTATGGGATTTTGGCTTCTTGAGTCACTTCCTGTTTGGAATGCAGGGGGGGGGGGTTTCACTCAGTCCAGTTTTTATTTACAGTCAATTGTTTTTATCATAGTAACCTCAGCCTCCACACATTTCTGATCTCTTCCTTAGCTTATTTTTGCACCAAAACCCCAACATTTTCTCTTTAAAAAAAATAAAAAACATAAATCTCCTTTAGGAAATTCTTTCAGATTTTTCCACTTTAATAGTTTTTTTTATTATTTATCTTTCTATGCTTCAATTAAGTAAACAAGAGCCACAAAGATCCTAAAAATGTGTTCCGCTCCTTTACTTATACTCAGCTCCAAAAAAAAAAAGCGTATTTTTAATCATTTATTCTTTGTGTACAGTATTTGAAATATATTATCTACTTTGAGGATTTTTTTTAATTTTATCCTATTTTCTGCCTTTAGAAAGTTTTTACTTTCTCTTTTTTTAAGTTTTGCTATTTTTTTGTCTTATTTTATTTGTCAAATGTAAAGGTTTTACATTTTCTTGGTAATTTCAAATTTATCTGAGCAGTTTTAGTGTCATTTTAAGAAATGTTTTTCATAATTTACTTTTTCCAACAAGTTTAATTGTTCTTTAATGACATTTCTGCAATCATTTGCTTTTTTTTGTTCATTAACTTCTTCAATTTTTGGATTTTTTTTGGCAGGAAATCCTCAATATTTAACATATATAACTTAAATTTTATGATATTTATCATGTGTTTAAATATATTTAGTATAAAGACTTATATATGCCTTTCAAAACCAGCTCTTAAGTCATTTTATTCTATTTAAACCATTGAGTTTTATGAGTTTCAATCAAACTAAATTATTTAGCTAAATATTAATTGATATATTTAAAGAAAACAAACAAAAACAAGAAATTCAAGCAGCATCTTTTGACACATCTGGTCAAAAGTTGAGGAGTTTACAGTCCAGCAACAGTTCGGATGTTGAATTAAAGCTGATTTAAGCTGAGGTGAGTTTTCAGACACATACAGGTGAAACTTCAGCTTTTGGAGCGTCCAAAGTGACCCTCAGTGGGGGGGAACACATTCTGTGCCTGAGGATGTGTTGATTAGAGGACAGAGGGAGCGGACCACGAACAGCTGCTGCTTCATTAGGCTGAAAGTTGCTGCTGCGAGGGTTTGGAGGGCATAAGCAGCCTGCAATCACAGCCATGAAACACAAACAGCCGCACGTTGGCAGGAAATGAATCCACGGCGCCGTTATCTGCCGCAGCCAGGCGCCGCTCCCTGAAACCGGCTGCACCCGCTCAGCTTTTTATCTGCTCACCGTTCCTCGCATTCAACACTTTTATTCCTCCTTTGCTGAGTTGACATCCACCCATCCGTGCTATGAAGCCACTTGACTCCCATTCTGGGTAAGAGGGTTGCTGGAGCCTATCCCAGCTCCTGAGTGGTTCCCCCCAGGAAAGACTTTACATGTAAGCACAATTATCCAGATTTTCTAACTGATTTTGAACACTGGAGGCCTTAAATATGACGACCGTTTGTTTAATAACGTTTAAGATAATTTAATTTATCAGTGTTTTGATCGAATAAAGAAGAGAAGGACATAATAATGAACACTAGTGCTTTGATTTTAAACCACAATTAAAAAATAAAAGGTGAGCAAAAACCTCATATTTTATCAGATGTGGGTTTAGACTGATTAGAAAAATCTAAACTCTTCATTTTGATTCATTCTGAATTAATCTCTGATTGAAGCTGACCCACACCATCACACTACCCCCACCGTGTCTTACATTGTTTTCAGTGTTGGTTTGAGTCCAGATGGAACAGAACTCAATCCTTGGGTCAGAATATTTTCAAAAAGTGCTTTAATTTCTTCTGGGGGCAGTGAGGGTTTTAGAATTCTTCCTTTTCTCCTCCAGCACTTCAAGTTGTTTTTCATTTAATTCTAGAACTTCTGCGATGAATTAAAGTTTGAAAATCGAACTCTGTGAGTCACTTAAACCCCTCGCACTCACCAACATCGTGTATGAAGCGTTCGATCTTGGACTGCATGCCCCAGTATCTGAACTCCACTTTGCAGAGCTTGTAGGCACACATGACTGCAGCCTGACTGGGGTTCTGGTTGATGTCCTCGATCCAGTCCTCGGACAGAGGCCCCCGCTTGGTTTTAAAAGACTGGTAGAGTTTGGGGTCCTCCTCCACCAGGTACTCATGAGGAGGGATGTAGTCTTTGACGATGTCTATGGGGTCTGCGGGTGGAGGAGGAACAGGAAACAGGAAATGACTCATTAGGACAGAGGTGTCAGACTCAATCGCATGAGGGGCCAAAATCCAAAACACACCTTAGGTCGCGGGCCGAACAGGACAAACATTTATTAAACACCCTAAAACAAAATTTTTAAAAATTTGAAACCCTAACTTTTAAACATAATTATGAACTAGAAATATAGTATTACCGGCAATAATTCTAGTGTGAATGCTGTAAACTGAATTTGGCCTCTCAAAATGCCAATGCTGACAGCTGAAGATGCTGAAATTCATAGCTTAGGACGCTGAAGCTGATAGTTGAAAATGTTGAAGTTGATGGCTGAAAACGCTGAAGCTAATAGCTGAAAACGCTGAAGCTAATAGCTGAAAACGCTGAAGCTAATAGCTGAAAACGCTGAAGCTAATAGCTGAAAATGCTGAAGCTAATAGCTGAAAATGCTGAAGCTAATAGCTGAAAACGCTGAAGCTAATAGCTGAAAATGCTGAAGCTAATAGCTGAAAATGCTGAAGCTAATAGCTGAAAATGCTGAAGCTAATAGCTGAAAACGCTGAAGCTAATAGCTGAAAACGCTGAAGCTAATAGCTGAAAACGCTGAAGCCAATAGCCGAAAACGCTGAAGCCGACAGCTAGCTAAATTATTAGCTAAATGCCAAATTAAAAAAAAAAAAAAAAAAAAAAAAAAAAAATTAAGTTAACCAAAACAGCTAGCATTTAAATGAAATGTGAGCTAAACTTTAAAATACCCTAAAAAAATGAAAAAAAGACTAGATTAGCCAAAACAGCTACTATATAAATATTAGCCTTACTCCAAACTAGCCTAAAAAACTTTTTAAAAGCCTAAATTAGCCAAAACAGCTAGCATGTAGCTAAAATATTGGCTAAATTCCAAAATAGCGGGAAAAAAAATCCTAGTAAATAAAAAAATACTACAAAAAGCTAGCAAAAAGCAAATTTTAAAAAATTTAACATGACATAATTATGAATAATAAAAAGGCAGGAATATTATTCCAGAATAAATCAACTTAAACATGAATAACTTTCAATATTTTACTCTTCATAAAAATATATTTTGTTAAATTATACAAGTTAGAAATAGAGCAAGATAACATCGGGCCTTTAATAACAATAAAATAAAATGATCTGGAGGGCCGGATGGAATTACCAGGAGGGCCGGATCCGGCCCCCGGGCCTTGACTTTGACACATGTGCATTAGGAAGACAGACTATTTAGACTTCACGAAAAACAAGAGTGTAGAACGCTCTGTTTGAAAACATTCATGCAATTTGCATTGATCAGGACATCCCAGCTAGAGTAATGATGAGGATGGCGGGTCATAACAGGAGATGGACTTACCGACCGTCCTCTGTCGTTTCTCCACAGAGGACAGGTTGAAGACATCTGCTTGATTCCCCGTGTCTGGTTTATAATAGGTTTCAATGTCTATGGAGAACTTCTCTACAAAGGGACAGGTATACCTGCAGCACAAGAGAGAAAAATCATCAGGAGTTAAAGCTCCAAACAGGCTCAGTTTGACCCCAAAAACAGCTGGAGGTAATTAAAATGGAGGTGAGATCATGTTTTTGATTCATGAAGCTGAGCTCCTTAACCTCCTGATAACAGGAACAAATATAAAAAACAATTAAAACAATAACATAAAATTACCAAGAATCGTAAACTTAAAAAACTATAAAATCATTGCAGACTTTAAAAAAAAAAAAACCTTACAAACTTAAAAGTGTAGAGGAGGTGACCATCCCAAAACCTCCAAATTGGGGGCTGCTATTTAAAAGAGCTGTAGCTCACGTTGATCAGAGTTACACATTTTTACTGCAGTTTTCAGACTCTACGTATAAAACGCAAAAAAAACCTTAAACCAGGTCAAACTCTGACCAATCAGGGACTGGGATTTGGCAGTGACATATGGGTAGTGTTCTTTTTATTTCATGGAGTGGAAATGGCTTGAAAATTGATCCTGGAGGAGAAATTAATAACTTTAGTTTGTTCCCAGCCGGGATTCTATGACATCATAACTATGTCAGAATTCCCCCTTTGCTGTCCGAATCTACTAATTCCAAAACTGAGTGCACTAGAAATTTCCCAGAAGTCTTTGCGAAAAACTAGATCGATGCTCATTAGATTAGCGGATATAGACCACAATGCATTGCGGTCGAACAATTTCGAACCAAAAAAAAATGTTTAAATGTAATTTTGGAATAAAGCATCCACAGTGGAGTCATAAATAAACGTTGTGAAGTTTTCCTGTTGATTGGATTTTGACTTTTTGAAATCGGTGACGTCATATCCAGCGTTTAGAATACAAAAAAAAATAGTGATCATTGTGTTCAAATTGCCTTTAAAATCCAAGACACCAGATAGTCCTGTACTGTATAGTTTTCTTCAAGTCATTAAACTGGGATCCAGTCTAATGACTTGATGTCCCACATTAGTCCAGAAAAGAGAAAATAATATTAAAATAAGAGAATATTTTTTATTAATGTCTCTACACAAATAAGAAAAATATAAAGTTCTGGAGAACAATCGGTTTCTCCTCCATGCTGGTTTGGATCATCAACCCGTCACAGACTGCAGCTTTCTGATTGGCTGGTGTGAAGCAAATCTTTTGCCAAAGTTTAGTTATTTCAACTGTGGAAAAATCTCGTCCCAGGACCTCAAATCGCGTATGTGCGTCGACTTAACCCCCTTTCTCTTCATATCTGTCCAGCGACAGTAATCCAAGTTCTAGCAGTTCTGTGGGTCAGCAGCCCTGGTGGCAGCTATTTATAGCTCGACGAGATACAAAATGAAAATTCTCAGACAATTAATCCTTATTCATCTACTGAATTGATGATTCAAACAGTTAAAGTTTCATTCTGATGGTTCCTTTAACCGTTTTTAAAAGTCTAGTTCACAGTCATTGGCGTTTTTGTTCTGGGCGGGGCTGCCTCACCGCGTCCGCGTGTAGGGGTAGGCGTTCCACGACTCCTCTTCCACTCGAAGCGCCGCCTGGGGGAGGATGGCACAGAACCAGGACGGGATGTGTTTACCGATGTGGTACACTTTGTGGGTGTACTGGCCGGAGCCCCCCGGCCCGTCCTCGTAAGGCTTGTTCTCCAAGATCTCCACGCCGCTGCCCTCGCCACAGCTCTCCTCACGGCTCTTTTTCTGAAAGGGAAATTCAGAATCTCAGGAAAATGATGACGCTCTGTCTTACATACACCCTCTGTCGCGATACACCAACTTTCAAAAAATACCATAATACACAATACACCAACCAGGGGCGCCGCTGGGGATTTTGGGCCCCATGAAAATATTTTTCATAGGGCCCCTAATTAGAGGAAAATTGGGGCCTTTGTGGCGATACGCCGACTGTCAGGTTACACCAACTGTCGCGACACACCCACTGTCACAATGCATCAACTTTCACAATACAACGACTATTGCGACCCCCCCCACTGTTGCAATACACAAACTTTTGCGACACACTGACTGTGGCGATACGCCAACCAGGGGCGCCACTAGGGATTTGGGCCCAATGAAAATATTTCTTATAGGGCCCCTAAAATAGCAGAAAATTTGTATTAGGGGCCTTTGTGGCATTACGCCAAATGTCAGGTTACACCAGGGGTGGGCAAACTACGGCCCGGGGGCCACATGCGGCCCCTTAAGCTACTTAATGTGGCCCTCCAAATTAAAATACATTGAATCAAAAATCCTAATTATTGTTTTATTTTCATTGTATTTCTGGTTTCTTCTCATGAATGGTGTTGTTTCTCTGACGTTCGTGTGTGTTCCTTTCTGAGTCAGATGGTGATCTTTCGGATTATTCCTACACCACATAAATGCAGCATTTCTTTTAGTTCACATTTTCCTCTGAAGAACATCAACCCATTGGATCACCCAAAAGAGAACAAAAATCTAAATTTAGAAATTAAAACTCCCAAATTTTCTGTTTTTAAATTAATATATGTGAATTTGAATCCAAATTAAAGCATGTTTTACTCTAAATTCCATATTATTTTTTTAGTTTATGAGGTTGATTACCTAATCTCTCCTTCCATCTGCTCTTTGTCCGGCCCTTATGCCAAATTTTAGAACCCTTTGTGGCCCACGAGTCAAAAGATTTGCCCACCCCTGGGTTACACCAACTGTCGTGACACGACTATTGCGATTCATCCACTGTCATGATACACCGACTGTCATGATATACCGACTGTCGCGATACACTTACTGTCACAATAAGTAAACTGTCACTATACACCAACTGTCGCGATGCATCAACTTTCACAATACACAGACTATCGCGATCCACCCACTGTCGCGATACACCGACTTTTGCGACACACTGACTGTTGAAATAAACCAACAGTCGCGATACGCCAACTAAGGGCGCCACTAGGGATTTGGGCCCAATGAAAATAATTTTTATAGGGCCCCTAAAATAGTAGAAAATTTGTATTAGGGGCCTTTGTGGCGATACGCCGACTGTCAGGTTACACCAACTGTCGTGACACACCCACTGTCACAATGCACCAACTGTTGTGATATGACTATTGCGATTCACCCACTGTCATTATATACCGACTGTCGCTATACACCAGGGGTAGGGAACCCTGGTCCTCAAGAGCCGCATTCCAGCATGTTTTCCACCATACCCTGCTCTAGCATGTTCTTATTGGCTGAACACACCTGACCCAGGTAATTGTCATGAGTCCCTACACTGATTACCTGGTTCAGGTTTGTTCAGCCAAAAAGAACATGCCAGAGCAGGGTATGGTAGAAAACATGCAGGAATGCGGCTCTTGAGGACCAGGGTTCCCTACCCCTGCGATACACCCATTGTCACAATACACTTACTGTCACGATAAGTAAACTGTCGCTATACGCCAACTGTTGCGATACACCGACTGTACACCGAACATATTTTCTGTCCAGGTTTGACCTTTTTTTGCCCGCAGACAGCCCGGATCCTTAAGGGCAGTCTTGAGAAAGTTTTAATAGTCTTTCCAGTCAATTCAAGTTTTCTACTGTGATCTAAAAATATTTTTAGTCAAAGATCAAGGAAACAAAAACTTTTGTTTGGGTTAAGAGGATAGAAGAGCAAAAAAATCGATTCAGATCAATTAAGATGATTTTGTTCTAGAGGAGATGACGTTTTAGATGGACAAATGCTGTGATCGTGTGAGAAGGAGCTACAACCCTTGAAGTCACTTCACATTTTGCATCCCGGCAGCTGTTGGTCCTCACAACACTAACAGCTACACTTTCAACTGCAATTCAAAACCACAGAAAGAATAAAAAGTCTGTTTACTCTGATGGTTCTTGAATCCTCTTTCTCACAGCCCTTACATTCAAATGTGTTAACCGACTCAGTATTCGTAAGATGCTTTGGATGAAAGTGTGAGATAAATAACTGACTTTAAAAGTAAAATAGTTGTAGTCATATCTTTCAGATTTTTTTTGCTTTTCTCTCATTTCCCTCAAACTTCTTAAAAAGTCTTCCAGTGAAGGTCAAATGCAGGGAAATCCCTTAACAATTTCAAGAGCTAGACTCTTCTCAACTCTCCACTCTGTATTTTTAGAAAGTTGCCTCTAAATATTAATGGAGGTCTCATGCCATTCATCTCTGTCAATTTTCCACGGTTCCACGTGAGTGAACAAACCGTTTCCCTCCGACTGTACAGACTGGAGTTTTTAAGGTGGATCAGAAACAAGCATAAAACAGTTTTTTTTAACCACTTGATAAAAAAACAAAGTTTGGTCTTCTTCCTCAACGTCCTTCACTGACGAAGCACTCCTGTCTGTCAGCGTCTGTCCTGGTCATCACATCTCAGAGCGCACGGTACCAAAGTGATGAGAAACAAAAAAAAAAAAAAAACGCCTTTTGTAGAAAATCAGGGTTTTTCAGAGTGCTTTACTCCACAGATTTGACTCATAGGAACTCAATTCTGCTTTTGCTTTTAAACCTCTAGTTGCTACAGCTGAGTATTTGAGACCATGGTACTACCACTACCGTGTTCATCATGAGAGGTTATGTTCAGGTCAGGATCCGTGTCTGCTTTACTTATCTTTGTTTTAGGTTGAGTTTGGGTTAATGGTGTCATTTTTAGTTGTTTAAGTTGCTTCTTAGTGCAAATGACACCTAGCTTTACTTTTTTTTTTTTTTTGTTCATCTTAGACATCTCACCTCAGATTGCAATTTTTCCTTACTCCGCCTATGAGCAACAAACCCAAAAACGCTCCTGCAGGCAGCCCGTATCCACTGGCAGGGCTGCCCCGATCAGTCGACTAATCAACAACTAATCGACTATTTTATAGTCGATGATTAATTTAATAGTCGATTAGTCGTTACTTTATATTTTATGGAGTTAGTGTGTAATAAAGTTGAAAATTATAATAGCTTCCTGCTTGCTCTTTGGACTATTTTTGGATTTATTAAGGTTTTTTAGGTTGTTTTTGAGTTTAGTTAATATTTCAGCTGCATGCTAACTTCGCCAATTTAGGCTTTTTTTTTTTAAGATAATTTGGTATTTAGCTAATATTTTAGCTGGCTATCAGCTTCAGTGTTTTTAGCTATCAATGTCAGCATCTTCAGCTCCCAAATTCAGTTTACAGCATTCACACTAGCATTATCGTAGGTAATGCTATATATCTAGTTTAAAGCTAATAATGGTCAATATGTGTGCTTAACATCCAGTTTGCGCATGACCCGATTAGTTGACTAATGGGAAAAAATCCTTTTTTGATGAGTCGACTATTAAAATAATCGTTTGTGGCAGCTCTATCCACCTGTAAGTCTTGCGGGGACGAAGGCCTCAAACGCTGATGTTTGACTGAAAGCATAAATTAAAAATACATGTTCCTATCCCTGTTTAAAGGGCTGCTGATTTTCTTGTTCACATCTTTATATTTTATACATTATGTCAAACTTTTTTCAATAACTTAACCATATACTTTGTAAAAAAATATGTACAATTTTGCCTTTCTCTTCCCTTGTAAGGTATTAAAGGTTTTAGTAAAGCAATAGACCGATAACTGTGTTTTTTAGATTAACTAATTGAACTTCCTCCGAGTTGATATGGATGAGTTTATGCGTAGGAGGTCAAACTGCTGGTTTCCCTTCATGCCCAGCGTGCGACTTCCTCCATCAAGCAGCGGCAGATGGTTCCAGCCGTGGATCCTGTACGGCCGCGCGGCGCTCTGAGCTTCACAGAGGGAGTCAGGGATTACAGCATCAGTTTAAAAACAACCTACATCTCCTTAAGAGGCTCTCCTCCAGACTGCGACCATCTGTGTAGCGGCACTGAGCTGCGACACATGCGGCGATACATGCTAACACGCTGGTGAGGAACAACAGAAGCAGACAGGACCAGAATCCACTCAGCACTCTGGCTTTATTTTGTCTTCTAAACACTTTTTAGAGCTAAATATTTTATATTTAAAGTATAACATATATATTAATTATAATTATATATAATAAATATTAATATTTTAACTAGAGAAGTAGGCTTTGAAGCATCAGATTTAGAAAAGAGATGACATTATTTACAGACAATACATCGCATAAGTAAAAAAATGAGGGCTGTGAAAGTTAACGCGTTAATGTATGCGATCAATCAACCAGAATAAACGTGTTAATATTTATTAACAGCTTCAGGTGTCCTGCTGTGAAGCGTAATAAAACTCAGCATATAATAAACTTAAACTTTAGCTTATATTATTTGATTAAGATTGTATTAAATTATAAATAAATACATTTTCTTTCTTTTTATTTATTTATTTGGGGGGTGGGGCTAATCCTATAATTAATAATTAATCCAACGAGGAAACCACTCAATTATTTTATTTCGGACCGACATTGATTTTTCGACAATAATGAACCCGTCCCGCCCCCCAATACTGCGGGAGGCGAACATTTCAGAGTGGACAGACACACCCCCACCTGTGAGCAGATTCCAGACGATCAGAACACCTAAAATCCAGCTGAATCAAACTTCTCTCTCAACATTTTCTTTGTGTTTCACAATAGGGCTGCCACAGACGATTATTTTAATAGTCGACTAATCACCGATTATTTTTTCCGATTAGTCGACTAATCTGTTCATGGCCAAAGTGGATGTAAAGATGCTGAAGTTGATAACCAGCTAAAATATTAGTTAAATGCCAAATTAGCTAAAAAATAAAAAGAGCCAAAGTTAGCCTAAATAGCTAGCATGCTGCTGAAATATTAGCTAAATTCCACATTAGCCTTAAAAAAACGGAAAAATCCTATATTAGCCAAAACAGCTAGCATATAGCTGAAATATAAGCTAAACTCAAAAATTGCCTAAAAAAACTTAAAAAAGCTTAAGTTAACCAAAATAGCTAGCATGCTGCTGAAATATTAGCTAAACTCCAAATTAGCCTTAAAAAAAACGGAAAAATCCTATATTAGCCAAAACAGCTAGCATATAGCTGAAATATAAGCTAATCTCAAAAATTGCCTAAAAAAACTTAAAAAAGATTAAGTTAACCAAAATAGCTAGCATGCTGCTGAAATATTAGCTAAATTCCACATTAGCCATAAAAAAAACGGAAAAATCCTATATTAGCCAAAACAGCTAGCACATAGCTGAAATATAAGCTAAACTCAAAAATTGCCTAAAAAAACTTAAAAAAGCTTAAGTTAACCAAAATAGCTAGCATGCTGCTGAAATGTTAGTTAAATTCCACATTAGCCATAAAAAAAAACGAAAAATCCTATATTAGCCAAAACAGCTAGCACATAGCTGAAATATAAGCTAAACTCAAAAATTGCCTAAAAAAACTTAAAAAAGCTTAAGTTAAAGCAAAATAGCTAGCATGCTGCTGAAATATTAGCTAAACTCCAAATTAGCCATAAAAAAAAACGAAATCCTATATTAGCCAAAACAGCTAGCACATAGCTGAAATATAAGCTAAACTCAAAAATTGCTAAAAAACTTATTTTTTTTTTTTTTTTTTTTTTTTTTTTTTTTTTTTTTTTTTTTTTATTTTTTTTTTTTTGTTTTTTTAACTTGTCTGTGTCCAACAGACAGTACAGCCACAGATGTGGGCTGAGAGCTTCTTTGTGTTGGCAAGTTACTGTCACAACAATGGATTTATTGAGATATAAACTCCTGTTGTATTAATTGCTAATCTAAACTATTTATATTGATTATGTTTATTTTTTATTTATTTATTTTTCTTTGTCGTTGGACCGGGAAAACGGACGGAAAAGGGAGGTGGGAGAGGGTGGGGGGGGGGGGGGGGAGATGAAGATGGCAACAGAGGGAAAGCAACATCATAAAACAACGGACTAAGTGATGAACTAAGAAGGGCGCGGGCCTGTCTACACACACGCTCTATAGTTACACACACACACTTGTTGGCCAAATAGTCTCTACATTTAAACTAAACATACTCACATATACTATACATATACTACACATGTACGCAATTCAGCTATAACAGCAGCTCACACACTCCATCATACAAACCCATTCAGATAAAGACTTATTCTGTCACACAAACGGTTAGTGCTCAGGTGAGTGTTTATGTTTCACTGAGGTGGGTGGTGATGGAATGTACTCAGGGGGAGAGCGCCGCGCCATCCCCAACCCAAGACCCCCCGCCGGGGCAGCAGCTGCAGCCAAGATCCCCCAACACCCGCCGTGGAGCCGCGGAGAGAGACCGCCCGCCGGCAATCCCGCCGAGCACCCAGACCGGGGCACGCGGGACCGCCGCAGAGGCCCCCCACACCCAGAGCAGGAAGGCACAGGAACACGGAGAGTGCAGGCCCCAGCCCAGCCAGAGGAGCAGCCCCCCACCCCACCGCCAGGAGGGCCAAACGCGGGACCCCACCCCGGAGAGCCCCCCAACCCCGAGGAGCAGCCCACCACCACCCAGTGGCGCAGAGGACCCCCCGCCCCACCCCAGGTACGAGCCAGGGCCCCCAAGGGCAACCCACCCCACACTCCAGACAACCGCCCGCCCCCACCGCGAAGGTCCAGCGGAAAGCAGGGCAGAGGCCGCCCACCCCCCGCGAGCAGAAGAGAACCAAGAGAAACAGAGGCCCCAAGGAGTGATGTACAAAACAAGGCCCGACCAGGCACACCCACTGATGGAGTTAAGGAGAGGACCAGTTCTCGAAAGCAGGGACCGGATCCCGCACCACCGAGACCTGGACACCCCCGGCTCCGATGTAGATTGATCCCCTGCTAATCTCGGGGATCCCACCGGCGTGGGGAGGAGACCGGCGGGCCAGGAGACCGGCACCCAAAGAGACTAGACCACCAGGCCGAGGTTCCCCGCACCCCCGCCAGGGATGGGGTAGGGGACAGAAGGTCGAAGGTCCCACCTTCCTTGTGTGATGCGTGCGTGTTTGCTTGTTAGAGTGTATGTTTGTGGTGTTAGAGGTGTGTGTACTAAAGGGGTGCGGTTAAAATTGGTGAGAAGGCCTTACAGGGCATCTCCCTGATTTCTCGCAGAGATGCCCCGTCACCCTCCCACCAGCGGCCCTACATGTCTATGGTGCGGTTAAAATTGGCGGAAGGGCCACTGAAAGGACATCGACTGTTTGCTGGCAGTGATGTCCAAGCACCCCCCCACAAGGGTCCTAAATGTCTAAGGTGCAAATAAAATCGAGGGGAGGGGCAAATCCTTGCAGCGGCCACAGGAGGAGGGCCACCTAAAAAAACTTAAAAAAGCTTAAGTTAAGCAAAATAGCTAGCATGCTGCTGAAATATTAGCTAAAACTCCAAATTAGCCTTAAAAAAATGGAAAAATACTATATTAGCCAAAACAGCTAGCTATAGCTGAAATATAAGCTAAACTCAAAAGTTGCCTAAAAAACTAGCTAAAGTTAGCCGAAATAGCTAGCATGCTGCTGAAATACTAGCTAAACTCCAAAATAGCCTAAAAAACCTTAATAAATGCCAAAATATTCCAAAAAGCTAGCAGAATGCTATTATAACTTTCAACTTTACTACAATCTGACTTCATACAATATAAAGTAACGACTAATCGACTATTAAATTAGTTGTCGATTATTTTAATAGTCGATTAGTCGTCGATTAGTCGACTAATCGTGGCAGCCCTATTTCACAAACACAAAGAAAATTTAAGAGAAAAAAGGAAAACAAAAAGAAAAAGACAGAATTCCTGGAAATTTCAAACAGACTCTTAGGAGAGAATCATTTGACCCTCAGTTCCTGCTGGAGAAGTGTTTTATTTCAGCCGTACTGCAGTTATAAAGGCAGTGAAGTCTATTGTTCTTAACTTATGATTTATTTTGCTCTTAAACTGTATTTTTCAAGAAAAATATCCCTGATATTTCCACTTCTTCACAGATAAATTCAGAGTCTCACAAATCTATCAAGACGGCTTTCTACACGACAAAACTCAGACTTCATTAAACGGGCCGGCAAGAGGGAGTCGCATTAATTATAAAAGAGTATTTTATTAAAACCATTAACAATATTCCACAGTTAAAAAATGAAGTGTCAGAGTGCAGCAGGAGCCTGTAAGTCTGCAGAGGAGAACCAGAAAAGTACTTTGCTTAATGAACTATCATTTCTTTTACGGAGGTCCAACATAAAATAATCATCAGAACTCAGTAAATGGAACTAAAAAGAAAAAATGTTATTTTCACAAACTGCTCAGATTTAGAAACAACCTCTTTTTCATCTAGATTAATCACAGCAGGATTGGATTGAAATAATCCTCAAATAATCCACCATCAATTTGTTGCAGCTGCGCAAAATTATGGGACAGATTTAATTTTTTTTCTCCTAAATCTAATAGTTCAGTGTTTCAACAGCACAATATGATTATGATATTTTTATTATATACGTTTATATTCATACATAGTATTTGTACTAAAAACAAACAAATGCAATAGTTGCTGCAGTATGGGGCTGTAATTTTAACTTCATATCAAATAAAACATTTGGTCGGGACATCTACTGAAGCTTTTGTCAATGGAGACCATCTGGATCCCATATGAACCCATTGACTGTAGATGAGAACTGGAGAGAGTAACCCCTCCTCCCTTGTATTCCAAACAGGAAGTACCGGCTGGTTTCAAGAAAATCCCATAGACTTCAATAGAGAAATATACAGTCATTCTATTGGTCAGAAGAACTATTCTGGCTATGATGCCATTTTGAATGTGTTCTTAATAATTATCTTTTTTCTGTAGTGTAAGTTATTCAAGTTATAAACTGAGTTCAAACTCAAACTGAAAAAAAGTCCAAAGTTTAGCTTTTTTCGCTGATGCCAAATCTAACCACGAAGGAGGAAAAATGATTTTGTAACCGGAATTATTTAATAAAGTCAAACATTGAAGTAAAAAGGAACTGGCGTAATTGATTTGGCTCCATTTACGTTTAAAAAAGCAAGTCGAGCTTGAAAATGTTCTGAAGCCAGGAGTTAGACCGAGCCCCGACATCTCTCATGGAAAACGGGAAGAGACATTACTGGGATAAGAATTCAGTGATCTTACTGTGATTCACCTTTTGCATTCTCGCTGTTTTGTTGATTTTATAAATGCACATTTTTACTGCTTTTAGATTGTGTTCTGTGTCCTGATTAGCCGTGGATCTTGTGAATCCATCTACTGTACAGAATTTACACAAATCTTCATTCTATGATACTGGACTTACTTTTCTACAAAGGTTTGCACTTTGAGAGTTGGAGAAAAGTGTAAAAATGTTCATGTCTGTCTGATCAAAGTTAGGGCTGCCACGATTAGTCGACTAATCGATGACTAATCGACTATTAAAATAATCGACGACTAATTTAATAGTCGATTAGTCGTTACTTTATATTGTATGAAGTCAGATTGTAGTAAAGTTGAAAGTTATAATAGCATTTTGCTAGCTTTTTGGAATATTTTGGCATTTATTAAGGTTTTTTAGGCTATTTTGGAGTTTAGCTAATATTTCAGCAGCATGCTAGCTATTTTGGTTAACTTAAGCTTTTTAAAGTTTTTTTAGGCAATTTTTGAGTTTAGCTTACATTTCAGCTATATGCTAGCTGTTTTGGCTAATTTAGGATTTTTCTGTTTTTTCAAGGCTAATTTGGAGTTTAGCTAATATTTCAGCAGCATGCTAGCTATTTTGGTTAACTTAAGCTTTTTTAAGTTTTTTTAGGCAATTTTTGAGTTTAGCTTATATTTCAGCTATATGCTAGCTGTTTTGGCTAATTTAGGATTTTTCTGTTTTTTAAGGCTAATTTGGAGTTTAGCTAATATTTCAGCAGTATGCTAGCTATTTGGTTAACTTTGCTCTTTTATTTTTTTAGCTAATGTGGAATTTAACTAATATTTTAGCTGGTTATCAACTTCAGCATCTTTACATCCACTTTGGCCATGAACAGATTAGTCGACTAATCGGAAAAAATAATCGATGATTAGTCGACTATTAAAATAATCGTTTGTGGCAGCCCTAATCAAAGTGTAGAAATGTGTAGAGAGGAGTTTAAAACATCCAGAATTATTGTAAAAAAAATAAAGACGTCTACTTGATTTTGTCTATTGTGAGTTTTCTTTAGGAACGTCACTCCCAAACAATAAAACTGCTTTTTTAGTTTGTATTTCTATGCTTCTCTTGTTGTCTTTCCTAAAGTTCTTCTGATCAAACTGATGGTGCAATCCAGGTCAATCTGAACCCGGAGAGTAATCAGATTATTGAACCCTCAGGACTGATGATGGAGCTGGTGGAAGCCAGCAGTGATTATATAACCTGCCGTGTGAGTCATGGCGTGGCCCCGTCATAAAAACACCTGTGGTAAAATATAAGGCTCCATATTTTATCAGCTGCCGTTAAATCAGAGTGAAAGCCCACACAGAGACTCCCCGCAGAGGACCGAAGCTATTTCATCTCTCCCATTAAGACGTGTGCTACAGTATGATGAAGAATGACACCAGATGAATACAAAGCACTCCGATTATTACTAAGAGCAGCGGTGAGGTGTTCGGGGTCAAGAGTGAGCGCTCAGACCGAACAGGGAGCTCTCTCCACTGAAGACTTTGGGGAAGTGGTGTCGGTAATGAAGGTCAGAGAAGGCAAACAGCTGGAAAATTGCTGTAATCGAGCAGGTATGGTCATTTAAGAGAGGAGCTGAAGGCATTAAATAATCTCGTCCTGTCTGTGTCCCTTCTGGGAAAAGAGTGTAGATGATCTTTATTATTAACCACAGCGGTTGGATCTGAAGGTGCAGATCTGCAGATGGATTTATATTTCATGATCACGGTAAAAAAATATATAATTCAAACCAAAACACATGATCTAATAAAATATTTTTGTCTTTTCAATGGAGGTCAATCGTCTGTATCGCGTGTGGGGTTGATTTTTAGATGCATCAGTTACAATCCATAAATGATTCGGAATCATTTTAAATAATCGATAATTGAAAATTTTATACGATTAAAAAAAAAGTAACGTTGAAGCGTTTTTCACTGACATTTTTAAAGAGCGCACAAACATGGCTGACCTTCCAGATCTGGTCATCCGAACGTTCCCAGCTTCACTTAGAGCCAAAGTGGTGAATAAAAGTCATGTAGTCTGGATCTGATCACATGATCAAGAAGTTTCCCACTCAATCAAAATCAGATGTTGTTTCACGATCAGGATCAGATATGTCAACTCTGAGTCTGTCAAGCTTATTCTAGATAAATCCTCCACTAGAAGTCTGCTGCCTTTTATATCGCAACATTTTACCGCTGTAAAGCGAAGAGGAATCCGGCTGCAGTTCTGTAAAGTTAACTCTTTTAAGAAACGTTTAAAATGATCAGCAAGTTTAGCAAACAACAACCTACAAAGACAAATTGGGGAGGAAAACGATCGGGTTTTTGCACGTCTTTATTGAGACATGCAGTGAGATGCTGCAGGAAAAGGGGATTAAAAATAACTGAATTAATCTCTCAAAAACAAAATAGTTACTGATTTTAGCTAACTTATGAGAACTTGTCATATTTATTCTAAAACAACAATTATGGAAGAAACTCTTAGCTTTTAAATTTTAATGGAAGTATGAATCACATCTGATCATCTTATTGACGTACTCCAATAAACATTCTAGGAGAAAATCACTTCTATTTTTAAGTATTTTAAGTAAACGTGGATTATATTTGATGAAAGAGACCTAGTTCTAATACAGGGGTCTGTAACCGGCGGCTCCACAGCCACGTCTGGCTCTTCTACCCCTCCAGTGTGGATAAAATACAAAGCTTTTAGCTTAAAAAAGCCCCAGCCACAGACACAGCAGATGCTAACTGTGCTAAGCTAAATGCTAGCTCCGTGATGTAACTCCTAAAGACCCGAGGTGTTCTTTGATATGCCTGTTTTATTTCTCTGACAGAAATAAAAGTTAAGAAAATTAACTATTGTGGTAATAAAACTAAAAATGTGATGTCTTAGGAACTTAAAAAGAATCACATAATCTTGAAAAAAAAAAACTAATAAATGATTCTAATGATATTATATCAAGTTCAATTTTATTTATACAGCCCACTATCACAAAAACAATAACCTCATTGGGCTTCATATCAGTTAATCATGAACACTCATCTTCAAATTTATGCTAAAACAAAGTCATCATTCATTTTAAAGAATTTTAAATGAGGACAGGAATCACATTTGGTTAAAAATCTTCAAAACTTTAAAGATATTAAAGTTAAATTCACTAAACTTTCTCACATGACTATCACTTATATAACAAGAAAAGAGTTATTTTTTCTGGTTTATATTTGCTTGGTTTTTACTTGTTTATTAAAGCTACTTCAAAGTAGTGTTCTATTTAAGTTTTTAATAATAAAAGAAGTTTAATTAAATAAAAATAAGGGACAACAGAAGTCTATTGATTCAATTCGTTCATATTTCAAATGTGTTACAAAAATATCGGACTGGGACTCGATATCAGCAAATCCACAAAATCCAATGACTTGACCAAAAAAAAAAAAACCTGATTGGGTCATCCTTAAAAGGAACTATAACTAAAGTTTACAAACCTTCCCATATTGCTAATTATCACCTTTATTTACTAGTTAATAGTTGCTATATTTTAATTTTTATTTGATCGAGCAACTACCCAAAGTGCTCTGTTTAAGTGTTTAAAGATAAAAGGACATAAATAAAATAAAAATAGGAACCAACCCGGATTAGCTTATAGCAAAAGTATCAGAGCTGCTACAAACGATTATTTTAACAGTCAACCAATCATCTAATAGTTTTTTTTTTTTTTTCTTTTTTTTTATTTAACCAGATATTCCATTGGAAACTTTTTTCTTTTCTTTTTTTATGTTTTCCGCTTTCAAGCTCCGTCGGTTGTTGTTATGGTAACGGAGTTCTCCTACAACTTCCTGTGACATCACTACTGACCCGGATGTGTGTTGAAGACAATAGGCGTCCAAAGACCGAGACTTGATCCTTTCCCTTTCAATCTTTCTCTTTCGCTGTCCACTGTTGGAAAAATCTGCTTTACCCTTCATTCCAGGAAAAATAATAGAGGTATTAGAGCTCTTTTTCAGAAAGATATTGTTACTTTGCCACGTGTTATTCATCATTGGAAAGAATTTGTGGATAATGTGTCCTTGAAAAAGGTCTGGCTTTTACCTAATCAGTACCTTATTTCCAATAAAATTAAGGAGGTTTCCTATAAAATTTTACACAGATTCTACCCCACAAAAACTTATTTAAAAAGATTTAAACCTGATATTGACACTTTGTGTTCCTTTTGTAAATCTTCTCAAGAAACAGTGACTCATCTCTTTTGGCATTGCCCTTTCTTAAAATCTTTCTAGCAAATTTTCTGTGATTTCTTCTGTTATAAGTTTGCTCTGTCATTTTCTTTACTTTGGAAACATGTTCTGTTTGGCTTCCACCAACATAGGAATTTGACATTTCAATTTTTAATCAATTTATTCCTTTTTCTTTCCAAATTCTACATCCATAAATGCAAATTCTCTAACAAAATCCCTAAATTTTCTTTGTTTCTGGTGGAGGCCAAGCTATATATTGAATCGATATTTTTTTCAAAAAACCAAAAGGCTGTGAAATGTATTGAAATTTGTTTGCAATACAGAATATTTTAAAAAATAATGTAAACTCTGCAAATTATCTGACTTTAATTTTATTCACTCACTGTATGACTTTTTTTTTTTATTTAATTCTACCCCTGGCATTTTAATTTTACTTTTTTTGTGTTATTTTGATTTATTTATCTAATAGTTTATAATGTTTGTATACACATGCAATGGCTTATTTTACACCTTTTTTGTATTGAAATGATAAAGTTATTTAAAAAAAAAAGACAATAAAGTTATTTAAAAAAAAAAAAAAAAAAGAGACAATAGGCGTGTTTGAGTTGACTTGCGCCTCGCCTGCTTCGTCGGCGAGACCGAGCTGCTGCAGGAGGGGGCGGAGAAAGGTGCCTGAGATGAAGGTGGACTGGACGAGACTGTACGAGAACGAGGAGTTGGGGGTTGTCCTCAACATTCGGCTGAATTTTAATACGCCACTCCTCCTAGTATGATCTGTGCTGTTATGTCTTTTATAGTATTTTTTACATCTCTTAGAGTAAAACAGATAAAAAAATAGTCGGGGGATTCATTACATGTACACAGTCCCAAATAAACAGATAAAATAAAAATTAAAGTTCATTTTAAAGACAACTATGACACAAATAACCACAGATTATTTAAAATCTTGTATATTTTTTCATCAGTGATTAACTACCTTCCAGAAAGAGTAAAAAAATACACATATTTCCTTCATTTAGCGCCAGTTATTTCACATTAAACGTCAAAAACTTTCAGGACACCGTTTCCCACAATGCATTGTTTTGTAGTCTAAAAGGCGGCTTGCAGCCAGCGCAGTTCCTATTTTCTGGCTGCGCTGGCTTAGGAAGGCGCCTTGAACCCGCCCCTTTCTCGCGATACTTCATGTCGTCGTACATGTGACGTCGGTGACAGAAACTACCCAGCATGCACCGCAATCCAGGCGATCTGCGCAGCGCCGCGTCCGCCTGCATGATCTCAAACACGCCTATTGGCACACGTGGAATTCGAAGGCGCAGACAAAAAAACAAACACTAATTAACAATCGAATAATCATGGCAGTCCTGATCCATGTCAAACTCAAATGACTCGGAATCGAATCGGAGACAAAAACTCTGATCTTAGACTGAGTTCACGTTGAACAATTTAGGTTCAGTTACTAAGAATATTTATAGGAACGTTTGCTGTAGCAGTATTGTTTCAATAGCATTTAATGCCCCAGATAAAACTTAAAGCCTCCAGGTGTTGCAGGAATCTAACATTAAAAATCATAAAGTAAGAATTTCCCTCCAAGTGAAATCTACATGAGTACATTTTGAATATCACCTCTTTCTGATTTGCTCTGCGGCGTGGAGACCAGCGTGGACGGTGAAGTCCTCATCAAAGCTTTCCCTTCAGGAATTTTCCCAAACGGTTGTCTGATGGTGACTCTGAATTGAGTCTTCGTGGTCTCCATGAAGGTCGTGAAATGGGATGAGGACAGTCATCACATCCCAGACAGGATGTACTCGTCTGGGATACGATGACAGCCGGGGTAAAGAGAGCTATAAACTAAATTTGTGGAGCGAGGAATTGCCTGTAGACTGCCGGGTGATGATTAATCTGTCCCCGTCTGACTGCTCTGATGTCTGCGCTTTAATGGGTAACATTAGATCTAAACAAACATCTCACAACATCATAAAGCCTGTGGGTGAAACGGATGGATCGATCATGGCAGCAGCAGACTGCAGCGCGCTGAAATGACTGCTATGGAGCTGAGCTGCAGCTCACAGCCTCCAACACCAGACGGGAATTCTTTCATTCAATCTTTCCAAACATTCCGTTTATAAAAATATGTTATCTGAGACACTTGGAGTGGAGACAGACGTTTCAACTCTCTGGAACACGAAGAAGCAATTTACAAGTTTATTTTTGCTCATATCAACACACATTTCTGTAAATAGACTCGTTCTTGGCCCGCTGGTTTCCTCACACGCGGTACTCTAACATGCTCAGGTGTTATTAAAAATTACACATTTTTAATGGGGCCAAAGATTCTCATTGGCTGGTAAAACATCTTTTGATAAAAGAATCAGACAGGATATTTATTGGTTTGTTGGAACAGTGCAAACAGGACCAGAGAAGCAGCTTTTCTACCAGGTACCTTTATTATTTTATGACGCAGCAAACACATTGTTTTATGGCAGCTAATAATTGATATTTGAACATCAAGAGGGGGAAGGCTTGAGAGATACAACTAAAAATATTTATCAAAGACTTTACAAATTATTTTGATCAATAAACGCAATATTTCTTTTTCAAAGCGTTCCTAGCCAAAATCTAAATGTTTTCTGCGGCGCGGTATGAGTTTATCAGAATGTTCATCTGGGTTGTGGGCGGGACTAATAGTTAGCTCTGCTTATTTTCCCATCAGCCCTTTGTTTACACTTAACTAAACAGCACTTCATCAGCCCGAGCTAACATTAACGTAACAAAAAAATGCCACCAGTATCAGATCTGTCCAGCCGTGCAGTTTAGATCCAGATTGCAGCTCGGACGAGGAACATAAAGACGTTCATGGATCTATTTGATCCATTGATGCTTCACAATTGACTGTGGTTGGGTCACAAACCTCCAGCTTTTACAAACATCCAATCTTCATCTTTATGAATAAAAAAATACACTTTTAATCTTGAATTGTTTGTTAAAACCAACAAAAAACATAATCTTCATTGAAGTGGGTCCTTAACTATGTGACAACAACCCTGAACTCTACCACGATCCAAAGAAACCCGTTTCTGTTTCCTTTAGTGCTGCCACGATTAGTCGACTAATCGACTATTAAAATAATCGACGACTAATTTAATAGTCGATTAGTCGTTACTTTATATTGTATGAAGTCAGATTTTAGTAAAGTTGAAAGTTATAATAGCATTCTGCTAGCTTTTTGGAATATTTTGGCTTTTATTAGGGTTTTTTAGGCTATTTTGGAGTTTAGCTAAAATTTAGCAGCATGCTAGCTATTCGGCTAACTTTAGCTTTTTTACGTTTTTTAGGCAACTTTTGAGTTTAACTTATATTTCAGCTATATGCTAGCTGTTTTGGCTAATATAGTATTTTTCCATTTTTTTAAGGCTAATTTGGAGTTTAGCTAATATTTCAGCAGCATGCTAGCTATTTTGGTTAACTTAAGCTTTTTTAAGTTTTTTTAGGCAATTTTTGAGTTTAGCTTATATTTCAGCTATATGCTAGCTGTTTTGGCTAATATAGGATTTTTCCGTTTTTTTTAAGGCTAATGTGGAATTTAGCTAATATTTCAGCAGCATGCTAGCTATTTAGGCTAACTTTGGCTCTTTTTATTTTTTGGCTAATTTGGCATTTAACTAATATTTTAGCTGGTTATCAACTTCAGCATCTTTACATCCACTTTGGCCATGAACAGATTAGTCGACTAATCGGAAAAAATAATCGGTGATTAGTCGACTATTAAAATAATCGTTTGTGGCAGCCCTAGTTTCCTTACGCATTTTGAAAACATGTCAACTTCTGACAGGATTCTTGACATTGAAACACTGAGAGCTGCACAATCATAAATACCACTAAACGTTGATAAATTAGCAGGAAAAGGTGAGGGAAACTAATTTCCGGTTGTCCAATAATTTCTGACCACTAAGGGGATTATTCTGCTTATACCACGGTCACTTACGAAAGAAATAAACATTAAATCAATTATTAGGCCAAATCCGAATTCTTCCCCAACCCATTTAGCCCCACAAATGGAGAGACATGGAAAAAGTGTCTTCAAATTCAGACCTCACCACCATTTGATGACATAATCACTAGTCGCCAGTCATCTATGTAAGTGTGTCGTGTTATTTTTAAAGTTTAAATAGTTTTGTCACAAGATGGAAACTTTCTAAATGCGGTGTGACTTATTATTATGACCTCGCTCTGCTGCAGCAGAGGAAAGTAGTATAGACACTAAACGGCCAGAAACATTTCAGAGGGAAAATTCACATCTTACCGCATAACAAACCTATGGTTTGTTTCAAAGATATAAAGTTCACAAGTAGTTTTCAAGCTCACTTTGATCAACTAAATAAGATCATTAAATGTGGGTCAACAAACAAATTATTTACAGTACAGTAAAATTATACAATTTTCCCTCTGAAAGAATGCTCTGTATAACTTAATTTAGCATAAATAGACGGGTTAGAAACCACACACCTATTGCGTTAAAACAATCTACTCTTCTTATGAAAAACAATTAAAATAAAAGTTAAAAAGTGCAAGGGCTACCACGATTAGTCGACTAATCGACTAGTTAATCGACTATTAAAATAGTCGATTAATTGTTACTTTATATTATATGGAGTCAGAGTGTAGTAAATTTGAACATTATAATAGCATTCTGCTAGCTCTTTGGGCTTTTTTCAATTTTTTAGGCTAATTTGGTATTTAACTAATATTTTAGCAGGCTACCAGCTTCAGTGTTTTTAGCTATCAATATCAGCATCTTCAGCTTCCAGCATTCACGTTAGCATTATCGTAGGTAATGCTATTTATCTAGTTTTAGTTAGTTTAAAGCTAATGATGGTTACGATGTGTGCTTTACATCCAGTCTCTGCATGACTTGATTAGTCGACTAATCGGAAAAAAGAATCGGTGATTAGTCGACTATTAAAAGAATGGTTTGTGGGCGCACTAAAAAGAACTAATAATTAGTTTAATATCCATTTCTTTGGTAAGTGACCATGATATTAGCGAGATAATCTCCTTTAAGGCGTCTAAAATCAGAAACGAATGGACTTGCAGAAACAACTGTCCAGTGTGAAGTAAAGGACGGCTGCGTCTGTGTCATCCATTCATTTGTGATGATGGACAGCTCGACGGACATCGCCCCCCCCCTCAGTGAGTTCTGGTTTGTGCACGCTCCCACCAGCAGAACCATGCTGTAAGTGTATGCTCGGGTGGTACTTTTATTCTGAAGGGTTCAAATGGTAAGTCTTTTCCTTCGTCTTCCTGGACAGATTTTTTAAAAAAGAAAAGAAAAGAACTTTTATCTACAGTAAGTCCCTGATGTGTTGCATTCAAGGACTGCACCGAATTTTAAAAAGCCCATTAAAAATGTTTTATTAGTCAAGCTAAAAGGTGCTTCCTCGACTGGATGTGGTCAACATTTGAGCATCCCTACACTAAACTCACTGCTCTGTTTGCCTTCACGCACTTTCAGTTGATAACAAAATAAGTTTGCAGCTTAAAAAGAAAATTTACTGATTTCACTTTCTGAGAATTCGGCTGCAATCAAGATTTATTTAAACAACTCCGTTCTGAGAGGGAGCTCTGGGAACGGCACCGCCACCGCTCCCTTCTACAAAATGATGGCAGCAGCTGCCACGCTGCAGCTGATGTCACCCGTTACCATGGAGACCGGCACCCAGCTGTGATGCTAAGGAAGAGAGGATGGGAGGGGGTCCAGCTGTGTGCGTTTATGTAATATTCTTTGAAGCAGAAACTAAATTCTTCAGGGATTTTTCTTCTTGTAATAAAATTAATTAATGGAAAAAAGGATTGACAGTTATTTTACATCTAATGAGCTAAATGTCAACTTGTTTACTTTTGTTTATTCAACTTTAAAATAAAGGTTTTGTTTAATTTTCTTTGATTTATGACTGAAATGCAAAGCTGTCGAATGCACAGCAACAGTTAAAATAACTACAATCAATTTGAATCGTCTCTGAATGTATTTACACAAAGTTATGAACGGAAACATAAACCTGAAGCATATGGAGCACCATCTGTTGAGATGAGCGGAGAAACATTGAACCGCTGACCCCGCAGCCATGTTTCCTCGCTGATCATATTCTGTGGTACAAGATGACACCCTAAACCTCTGACCTCTTTCACAAACAAACCACTGAACCATCACCTCGAGCATTTTCTGCCATCATCCGTCCTGTACAAACATCCTGAACCACTCTGGGTCTTTATATTCAGCTTCCAAGGAAAAACGTCCGCATGGCGACTTCATCATGAGACGCTCAAAAACCAACAACTGTAATGGAACAAGGAGTGACTTTTATTTTTCATAGAAAAGACTGTAAATTAAAAAAAAAAGAAAAACTAATTAAAAAAAATACCTGCACATTTTTTAATTAAAAAACTGCAAATATTTTGATGAAAAAGGTCATATCCTCCAATAAAAAAGAGGCAAATTTTTCAATGAAAAGTTATTTAGTTTCAGATGAAAAAAACTGTACATTTTTTAATTAAGAAGCTGCACATTTTTAAAAGAAAAACTTAAAACTTTCCAAGGGAGAAGCTGCACATTTTTTGGTAAAAAGACCCACATTTTCCGATGAATTAAAAAAAAAAAAAAAAACAGGCATTTTTCATATGAAAAAGACACTATTTCCCAAAAAATGTTAACATTTTTTAACAGAAAGTTGAAGATTTTCAGATGAAAAAGCTGGACATTTTTTTGTAAAAAGACAGAAATTTTTTAAATGAAAAATATGCAAATTTATGGAGCAAATAAATGCAAATTTATCGAAAGAAACAGGCATTTTTCAGATGAAAAAGATACAATTTTCCAAATAAAAAGTGGAATTTTTCGATAGAAAGTTGAAAATATTTTTGATAAAAAAGCTGCAATTTTTTTTCCAATAAATAAGCCGAAAATTTTAAATAAAAAAGCTGAAAATGTTCCGATAAATAGATACAAGTTTTCTAAGGAGAATTAGAACTCCTTTTTTTTAAAAAAAATTGTACATTTTCAGATTTAAAAAGTTGCCAATTTTTCCAGTAAACAAGTAAAATTTTTTTATTGAAAGCTGAAAATTTTCTTAAAAAATAGTTAGATATTCTGATGAAAAAGTAGCTATTTTAAAAATAAAAATAAATGTAAATCTTCTTATGAAAAAGTTGCAATTTTTTCAATGAAAGCTAAGAAAATAAAAAGCAAAACCTAAAGATTTTTCACATGAAATAAAATTCCTGATCCTGAAAAACTGTATAATACAATTCTAGAAAACCTACACAGTATTGGACAGTTTTCTTTCTCTGTCGCTTTTTTTTTGTAATGTGACCAAAGTCGTGAATTTTCAGCCAATCCCTGCACCTTATAAACTAGAATCGGGGATAAATAAAGTTGTTTGAATTTAATTGAATTCCTGACGATAAAAGCTTCACATTTTCAAATGAAATAGCTTTCACATTTTTGAAACAATACCATTTAACTTCCAGCTAACTTTACTTGTTGACACAAGACATTTAAAATATTATCACAACATTAGTGTTAGTGCTAGGGTAGTTCATTCTCAAAATTTCTAACGCTGAGAATAAAAACTTATTGACATACAATTTTTAATAGATGCAGAGTTTATAGGTTGTTTACAGAAACTATGTTCAAACAAAAAAAGCAGAATAAAAACATTGGATTTGGCTTTCAAATATGTTTTTGCGAATGACTGCTGTGATCAGCTGTTCCCTCAGTGTCTCTTAAATGTTAGTAAAACTTACAGATACACTTTTTTTTCCATGTAAAACAGAGAAATGAGGCATCACAGTGCGTGTTTTATAAAGCTGTGGTATTAAAACGTCAGCTTTATGCCCAGACGGTTTCACATGTTCAGACTCCTCTCTGGTATTTTCCTCGGCTCAAACACTCCAGGTGATCGCCGCTGCTTTATTCTCTAATGTGATTGATTGGCTTAACCTGCAGAGGAATCTTTTTATTTTGTTTCGTTAGAAGGAGAATTAAGGTGCAGACGCTGAGCTTTGAATTAAGTCGGTTCAGATCAATACTGAAATGAATGTGTGGCATATAATCAAATCCTCTCTGTAGATTTGGTTTTGGACGTGAACGCACCATCAACATTTATCATCGGGCTCAGGAATGATTGGCTCGCATGTTTTGGCCTAAGACTGCAAACATCCTGGAGACAAATCTCTCTCGTGTTTAGAAGAATAAACAGATCTGTAACTTGTTGTTGTTGTTGCAACATTTAGGGCGATGCTTCAAAAAGCCGGGCCAGTATTTATGTTTTCCATTCTAAAAAACATAAGCTTTAGTTTAAACTTAAACTTAAAAATATTACAAATATAGTCAAAAATTTGTGCTGCCACAATCAATTATTTTGATGGACGACGAATCAACGATTATTTTTTGTGATTAGTCGACTAATCGGGTTATCCGCAAACTAGAAGTAAAGAAAACATCTTAACCATCATTAGCTTTAAACTACCGATAAATAAAAAGTAGATATATAGCATTACCTGTGATAATGCTAGTGTGAATGCTGTAAGATGAATTTGGCCGCTGAAGAAGCTGAAATTGATAGCTGAAGACGCTGAGGCTGATAGCGAGCTAAGGTATTAGCTAAACGCCAAATTATCCTAAAAAAATGGGAAAAAAACATAAAAAAGAAAAGCCTAAATTAGCCAAAATAGCTAGCATGCAGCTTAAATATTGGCTAAAATCCAAATTAGGCAAAATTGAATTTATTTGTTTATTTATTTATTTATTTTTTATTTTAATTATTTTAATAGTTTAATATGTGTATATAACATTATTGTACAGTATTGTATTGTATAGTATATTATTGTAGTGTATAGTATTGTATAGTTTTGTATTGTATTGTACTGTATTGTATTGTGCTGTATAGTTTTGTATAGTATATAGTTATTGTAGATAGGTGTGTATTACTCATATGTATATTTATGTTCATAAGAATATGTGCGTTTGTAAATGTTTTAGATATATGGTGCCATGACAGATAAATTTATCCCCCTGGGATATTAATAAAGTTCAATTCAATTCAATTCAAACTGAAACAATTAAAATTAGCTAAAATAGCTAGCATGTAGCGGAAATATAACTTAAAACTCCAAAAAAGCCTGAAAACCTTAATAAATACCAAAAATAGTCCCAAAACTAGCAAGAAAACCATTATAACTTTTAACTTTGCTCCACTCAGACTCCATATAATATAACGTAATGACTAAACGATGATTAAATTAGTCATTGACTATTTTATTCAAAATTAATAGGAAACTTTTTAAAAATATTTCTTCTTATTTCTGGTTCTTTCCTCCCAAATGACGTGAAAACATCATCACAGAGGAGGCTGCTTACCTGGATCATGTAGAGCTGGGCGATGCGGTACTCCTCCACGCTCATGGGCATGGGGATTCGATACTCCTTGATCAGCATGTCTGTGCTTGAGTTGAGCCCCCTCTGCGGGTCTCCGAGTCCAGAGGGAAAGGAAGAGGCGGGACGCTCCTCTCAGTCGGCTACGCTGCCCCAGCAGTGAAAATGAAAGCGCTCATCGTCGTCCTCACCTGAGACGGAAAAACAGGAGCCGTTAAGTGAGTTAATGTATCAGAAAAACATGTCCTTTTAGCTTCGCTGACAGTCCGCGGGAAGAATTAGCGCGCTTGTCTGAAGGATTAACCCCCCCCTCACTCAAATACGGGCGAACGCATCCTGTGTGTGCTCCAATAGATCTATTACAAGGTAATCCAGTGACCCAGCAACAGTGCTGAAATCCCTGTGCAACCTAAATCCCAGCTCTGCCACACCAAAGATGCAGCAAAGTCAACACAGAATTCAGATCAGTAATCTGCCGTGTGACTCCAGCAGCGGAGGAGATATGAATGCTGGGAGAAGCCTTTTCATGTTTTCACAACATCCAACAAGAAGCACAGATCACATTCATAGAGTTACAACTACATGAGAGGTGGTTTTACTGCAGTCAGTCAAACTAGCAAAGATGTAAACTGATAAAATGACTGAAGAGTTAAAGAGTTAGATCAAGTTGTGGCCCGGGGGCCGGATCTGACCCTCCATGTAATTCTATCTGGCCCTCCAGATCATTTTATTTTATTGTTATTAATGGCCCGATGTTACCTTATTTCTAACTTGTATAATTAAGACAAAATATAGAGTAAAATATTGAAAGTTATTTAAGGTTTAAATTAATTTATTCTGGAATAATATTAAATATAAAAAATGATGGTTTTAAAGTTAAAAAAAATTGGCATCCTGCTAGCTTTTTGGACGATCTTGGCATTTGCTAAGATTTTTTAGGCTATTTTAGAGTTTAGCTAATATTTCAGAAGCATGCTAGCTGTTTTGGCTAACCTAGTTTTTTTTATTTTAAGTTTTTTTAAGCTATTTTGTACGACGGAGTATTAGGGTCACCGAAAAAAAAAAAAAAAGTAATATTACGAGTTTTTTTCTCGTAGATATACGACTTTAAATCTCGTAAATGTATGAGTTTTAATCTCGTAGATTTACGACTTTTTTCTCATAACTTTATTAAAGTCGAGGGGAGTCTACATTCCAGTGAATTTATGCCGTGAACTGAAGCAGACCAACCAAACTGTGAAAAGCGTCTGGATTTCATCAGGTAAACTGAATGTTTAAAATATTTCAAATATTTGGAAGTTCCTTTATTTGATTTACAGTTCATTAATGTTTTATTGGTTGATGCTGCTTGCAGGATCTCTGCAGATCCCGTTTATGAAGCGGTCCATATCCTCCAGCTGTCCACTTCAGTCATTTCTTCCTCTACAGACCAGATCTCCTCCATCTGTGATGCTTCTGTCTGAAGAGGACGAGTTTTTGGAATTTTCAATGTTCTTGTGCTAACGTTGTCATTTCTCAATGTTGTTTTGTGTCGAGACGGGACGTTTCATTTGGGGAAGGAGGCGTCCGGAGCTCTGTTTACGTTCTCTTTTGGTTTCTGAGCATGACAGAGACATGATGTAAGGTAATGAAAGGAAATGAAAGACGTAATAAAGTGACGATCCTGATGAACGTGTATCTCTGAGCTCTTTATTTTACATATGAAACTCCGCACTGTTGTGTATTGAAGTTAGCTGTTTACGAACTGCATTACCCAGAAGGCCAAGCGACTGGTCACATGTTCGGTGCACGGCAAGTAGTAAGCAGATGAGCGCTAGTCATGCACAGTGCAGCAGTATGAAGAGACTGTTAATAAAAAGTCTGTTTAACACAATAATAGCGCCTCTTTTGCTTACTTGAAGATACGCAAGACAACACACGCACTACTACCGAACCCGGAAATAATTTGTGATTTGGAATCGCCAAAACGTTCAGAATTTCTTTGTTTTTAACACCGATCTGGACATAATCTACACCAGATTCTCCACGTCTTTCATCTTCAAGCACGGCTCTGATAAACAGACAACTTTGGTTCTTTTCTCATTAAATTACGACTTTTAATCTCGTAGATTTATGACTTTAAATCCCGTAGATTTACACGTTTTTTTCTCATAAATTTACGACTTTAAAAGTTGTAAATTTAACCTTTGACTTTTAAAGTCATAAATATACGACTTTATTCTCATAATTTAGCAGTTACGACTTTTTTCTCGTAAATTTACGAGATTTAAAGTCGTATATCTACGAGAAAAAAACTCGTAATATTACTTTTTTTTTTTTTTTCGGTGACCCTAATACTCCGTCGTAATTTTGGCATTTAGCTAATATTTTAGCTGGCTATCAGCGTCAGTAATTTCAGCTATCATTTTCAGCATCTTCAGCAGCCAAATTCAGCTTACAGCATTCACACTAGCTTATTGCAGGTAATGCTAAATATTTAGTTCATGATTATGATAAAAATGTACGGTTTTAAAGTTTTAACGATTTAGTTTTAGAGTGTTCAATAAATGTTTATCCTGTCTGTTTTGGATTTTGGTCCCCTGTGTGATTGAGTTCGAAACTCCCGAGTTAAAAAAAAAAAAAAAAACATTTAAAGGGGCCCTACCATGAATATTTTACTTGGAGGTTTAAATGCATTTTACTGTTCATTCCTCACTATAAAGAACCCCAAAACGGCACTTTGATCCGTTTTTGCATTTAAGAGTAATCCTCTAAAAACCTGCACAGTTTGCAGCGGCCCCTCTCATACCCACGAAAACGAGCGGTTGGAAACGTGCTGACGTAAGATCGTTACCGTGTCTTTTAGCGTGCATACCTGTATCTCCAGTAACCGTCGTGCAGGACTCCTCAAACCAGCAGTAAAAGTGTTGAATCTGACCTTCACACAGACTCTCAAAATCAAAATCAAAAGTTTGAAAAAGGGACGAATCCAGACAAGATTTTGCCGACCGCAGCGCATCCATCATTCTTATAGTTTTGTTTACAAATTTTGTTTACGTTGGAGGGGCCGCCTCAAGGATGACGTCATGAAATAGGCGGGACCGAAAGGCGGAGCCTCAGAAATCGAGTCGTTTTACTTCCGGGTACTAAAACGGGCCACAAAAATGACTAATTTCATAAATAATTTGTTTTTTTAGTGTTCCCAATGTAATATATGATCATATATATGGATATAGTTTACTCTGAAAGGCTGAAGAAAATCATGGTAGGGCCCTTTAAATTAAATACTAGCCCTGAAATATAGATTATGAGGAGAAAAAAAAGCAGGTGTTTCCACTCCCAGTTCTGAGTTTGTGGCTTGTTTTTCCAGTTATTTAAGCCCCGCCTACATCTAGTCACCTCAATCAGGTGTGTTCCACCAATCAGAAGCAGCCAGAGCTGCGTCTAAATTTACTCTGAATTTACTACTTCTTGAAATGTATACTCCAGTATGTATATACACCTTTTTAATTGTTATTTAATAAACTAGTTGCATGTTTTTTAGTGCATCAGTTATGTTGACAGGAAATAAATCTTTAAATCTAAATAACCTGCTGATGATTACACACTCCCTTTTTTAACTCCAGAGCGCTCAAATTCGAATAATATATTTTTTTAGTTTATATTTATTGTTATTGCATGATATGAAAAAAATTCCATATCGCCCAACTCTATGTGAAGTATTCATAAGGCTAATTGCACTTACAATGTACAGTTAATGTGGTGTCCTTATGCCCTACACTAGTCATTAGTAAGGTGTGATTACTAATCGCCCGTACGATGATCACACATTGTCTAAATTCTGAATTTCTAAAACTAAATCTACGTTTACAACATCGCCTCGGCTTCAGCGACACAGATTCAAGCTGCCACTTCACAGAAAATTGTATGTAAATTCACATAAATATACGTTTCGGGCTTCCCCATTGAAAATATGTCCCGTTCATGTCAATAGTTCAACAGTTTTAGGCTCTAGCGATGTATGGATGGTGACCACTTCATTTCACAGAAGTACCAAACATTTGAAAATTGATCAGGACGGAGAAATTAATAATTGTATGCGACACCGAATATTTTATATATTGTTGAACGAAAATGTCTTGTAAGATGCGCTTCGACATTTCCTAATAAGCCTCTTCTAACTGGAGTTGGGGGACATGCACAAAAGAAAAATAAGAAGCTCCTCCCCTATGGGGTAAGATAACTGTCAAAAAGAAACGTATTCATAAATAATATTTTGTATTCATAAAAATAAATTTGTATTCATAAATACAAAGTTGTGCATACATTTATATTTTGTGCACAACTTTAAAGAAAAAATATGAATACAACATTTAGTTTTACATTTAACATGTCTCTTTTGAATACGACTTTTCTTCGTTTAGAATGCGAATTTCTCCTCTCTCAAAAATACGTCACGGGGTCACAGGCTTATCCATCGAGTGCCGGAACATCGATTGATCCAGCTTTGCGTGTCTATTCATTTACAATAAAACATGACTTATTTATTTAAAATGACATTGATGCCATAACGGGAACATTATCTTGAAAACCAAAGCAGTTGAAAATTTAATAAAACATAAAATAAAAAATACATCGATCTCCGACCGCATTTTGTGGTTGTCAGCTGATTGTGTAAACAATGTAGCAGCGGATAGTTTATACCCAGAAGTGGTGATAAACAGCCCAAAGGGAGTTGCAGACATGCCTGTCCAATCATTAGGTGGAAAAGAAAATATGTCCGTAAAATTAGTTGAAAATAAGGGAATGATAACACAAAAAACAGCTAAGCTAACACGGAGCCAGCCGACCGTTGGTGCTGCATAAACAAACAAAGAAACACAGAAAAAAAGTCAGTAGGATCAGAAAGCCCAACTTTCTGCTTCTGATCTTTCTTTCTTACTAAGGTCGGAGTTATCCGACAGTTAGCCTTCTTAAGCTCCGAGTTAGCTTGGTTGATTGTGTCATTCCCTTCCTTTTTCAAGCGGCTATCTCTATCTGGGTCACGGTGCTGCGAGAGCCTGTTTCGGGTAGTGTTGGGCGAAAGCGAGGGTACATCTGGACTGTCTGGAGCCGGAGCCGGAGCGGGTGCGCCCGCCACCGCCTGTTCCGGGAATAAACTGCTCGGCTAAGCGGGGATCCCCATGCTAACATGCCGCGGCTGGGCGAGTGGAGAGACAGGGATCCCCCGCCTCGTCTGCCGTTTTCAGTCAGAGCTCTTTTTTTTTGCCACCACTTCCGGGTCCGTTTTGTTGTTAATATGCTCCGCTGTTGTCAAAATAAATAAAATATAAGCGGCAGGACTTGACTGGTAACTTCTATTTTCCCCGCCAGAGCTAGAATATTAAGATCATTTTCATGTCATCGTAGTTTAATGAATGAGTCGCAACGCGCATGCGCATCGATGTTCCGGCACTCGATGGATAAGTCTGTGACCCCGTGACGTATTTTTGAGAGAGGAGAAATTCGTATTCAAGACAAAGGAAAGTCGTATTCTAAAGAGACATGTTAAATGTAAAACTAAATGTGTATTCATATTTTTTCTTTAAAGTTGTGCACAAAATATAAATGTATGCACAACTTTGTTTTTATGAATACAAATTTATTTTTATGAATACAAAATATTATTTATGAATACGTTTCTTTTTGACAGTTATCTTACCCCATACTCCCCTCTTGTTGAATGTCTTAAAGTCTTTTTCCTGGGAAGAGTTTAAACTACTCTGGAAATAAACTTGCTCTGTTCTCTAGACCACTTTTAGTTCCATAAAGTTAATTTATTCTTCCTTCAATTGACAACCTGGCCTTTAACAACGTTATTTATTCTTAGATGAATTGCTTGTCTAATGATCATAAACATCCAGCTCTCCCCGTAGCATCATCACTCAGAGTAGCAGTTGCCTGATCCCTCCACCTGCTGCTGTTTAGACCAGAACGTACACATAGAGGAGTCATGTGACCAGGACGGCGGGATGGAAATCTGAGCTGGGAAGTGGAGCTGATGTTTAGTAAAGAGTGTGTGTCCGTCTGTGGATGATTGGGCTGCACACGGAGCAGCTGCTGCAGATGAACCATAAAGGTCAGGATGTGAAAGTGTGACAGGGAAGACTTCATCAAAGCTTCATAATCTTTCCAATTAGTTACAGTTTAGAGAAGCTAAAATTACAAAAAAAAACAGTACTGTAAGTTTTTCAGCAAATTTGGCAGCTGACCGCATGGTGACACTTGGGATCGGGAGGTCGCGACAAGATGATTTTTTGTTAGTCAGTGGTAGGGCTGCCACGATTAGTCGACTAATCGACTATTAAAATAATCGACAACTAATTTAATAGTCGATTAGTCGTTACTTTATATTGTATGAAGTCAGATTGTAGTAAAGTTGAAAGTTATAATAGCATTCTGCTAGCTTTTTGGAATATTTTGGCTTTTATTAGGGTTTTTTAGGCTATTTTGGAGTTTAGCTAATATTTCAGCAGCATGCTAGCTATTTCGGCTAACTTTGGCTCTTTTTATTTTTTGGCTAATTTGGCATTTAACTAATATTTTTGCTGGTTATCAACTTCAGCATCTTTACATCCACTTTGGCCATGAACCGATTAGTCGACTAATCGGAAAAAATGATCGGTGATTAGTCGACTATTAAAATAATCGTTTGTGGCAGCCCTTGTCAGTGGCTAACTGAGCACATTTGGAGATCCCGGTGCAGCGGTCCAGTGACAGGCAGGTGGCAGGAAGAGAGAAATGGTCTCTGAGGTTCAGACTGCCACTCTCCAGCCGTCCCGTGAAGTAAAAAACAAAGAAATATGAACATTTTATGAAGACTTTATGAATCCACTGCATGTGTTTTATCTGGAAAACTTGGACGGCTTATCAAAATTAAGTTTTAAACCCAATTGTTGTGGTCTATATTCACCAATCAGGTGAGCATTAATGCATTTTTTTTAAACAAAGATTTATGGGAAATTCTTAGATCCCTGGAGCTGAATTCCCTCCGTTCTCCTCAGCTACTAAAAAACTATATACTATCAGGATTTTGGAGCAATTTGGAGACAATAATTACTACTTTTTTTATAACATTACCCATTTCACAAAGAAAAAACTCCTAAATACAAGCCTAGAGTATTTACGAATTCACTGAATCATTTATAAAAAATAAATTCAAATACACTTTTGTATAAAACAATGAATTATGGTCTACATTTCCAATCTAGACTTCTGGGAAATTGCTAGAGCACTGGAGTTTGGAATAGATGCCAAACACCCAATGTAGTGAGTAGTGAAGGAATTTGACCTAATACTAGAAAAACTACCTAAACAAGCTATCTCAAGGCTAACGATAAGAATAAATGCTAAATTAACCAAAAGAAACATGAAAAAGTCCTATCAAATAATTGGGTTTATGCTAATATTAGCAAAATTAGCTCCAAAAGCTATCATAATTCAATTTATGAGACTTTTGTAGCAAATTAGCCTAAAAAGTCTGAATATATTATCAAATTAACATGAACATGAGTGGAAATATTCAAATCTGCTGGTAAATTGAATAATGTTAACTCATCTTGGATGTCTAATCGACCCAGAAGAGCAAGAAGTGAGTAGAACTTAAAAACTAGACGGCTGAAAGTATAAAGATAAAAAAATGCAGCTATACTTAAACAGCTGCAGATCATAAAGCATTTCAATTGTCAAGAAACTAAATGATTGTTCTACAGTACAATCCATTAGACACAGTGAAAGAAAGCCCATTTTAGAGATGGAGTGGTTGAGGCGACTCCTCCTTTGACTTCCTTAATAAAACAAAGAAAAATGTCACTTTGAGAAAAATAGAAAGAATTTCACGACTATTTTCAAGGAGGCGGGAAGATGATGCAACTGAATAAGCCGTCTGCGTTATCGAGCTCCAGCATCTGGTGTTTCTGTTTACATCCTGGATGCTACAACACTGTCACGACCTCACAAACAGAGAGTGAAAAACGCTCCTAGAACAGGAAGAAGAGCACGCTCACTGCTGGGCTCCGAACATCCCAGAGATAAGGAGAAAAATCCTAAACCGCAGCTGTTTTGGTCATTTCTTTAGGGTGAGCTGAAACGTAGACACTTTCAATTATGTGAGGAATGTAAGCTGCTACAAAGCCAGCATGTTTCTCTCCCACTTTCAGCTCTATTACTGATTAGTCGACTAATCGATGACTAATCGACTATTTAAATAGTCAACAACTAATTTAATAGTCGATTAGTCGTTACTTTATTTTATATGGAGTTAGAGTGTTGAAAAGTTGAAAGTTATAATGGCATTCTGCTAGCTTTTTGGATTATTTTGGCATTTTTAAGTTTTTTTTTTAGGCTAATTTGGAGTTTAGCTAATATTTCAGCTTCATGCTAGCTATTTTGACTAATTTAGAATTGTTTCTGTTTTTTTTAGGCTATTTGGTAGTTTAGGTAATATTTCAGCCACATGCTCGCTGCTTTGGCTAATTTAGGATTTTTTCAGTTTTTTAGGCTAATTTGAAGTTTAGCTAATACTTCAGCTATGCTACTTATTTTTGACTAATTTAGGCTTTTGTTTTAGTTTTTTAAGCAGTTTTGGTGTTTAGTTAGCATGCAGCTGAAATATTAGCTAATTTAGTGTTTTCTTTTCTGTTTTTTAGTCTAATTTGAAGTTTAGCTGATATTTCAGCTGCATGCTAGTTATTTTGGCTAAATTAGGCTTTTTTTGTAGTTTTTTAGGTTATTATAAATTTCAGGTAATGTTTCAGCTGGCTTTCAGCTTCAGCAATTTTAGTTATCAATTTCAGCATCTTTAACTATCTATTTCAGCCTACAACATTCATAATACCATTATTTCAGGTAGTTGTTTATATCTAGTTTTTAGTTAGTTTAGTGCTAATGATGGTTAAGATGTGTGTTTTTCATTTAGTTTGCACATGAACCGATTAGTCGACTAATCGGAAAAAATAATCGGTGATTAGTCGACTATTAAAATAATCGTTTGTGGCAGCACTACTGCGAATGAGCAAGAATACGCATGCATATAAAACCTTTTTCCTCTATACTTTGATTTCACGAGGTGACAACAGTCCCAACTGCCCTTACGGGGGAATATGGGCTGTCTGTGGACAAAAAAAAAAAATGGGTAAACCAGTACCGGGTACTCAGGGAGTTTACACCACATTTTAAGATTGTAGATTACTTGATGAACCCATAGAGCGAAAATAATCACTTTTTATCTATTAGAATGCTGCAAGAAACAGGTCAGAGTGAACATTTATACCAGGGGTCACCAACGTGGTGCCCGCGGGCACCAGGTAGCCCTCAAGGCCCCCACAAGGTGCCCTCAGGTCTCTTCTAAAATTAACACACTTGTGAGCGACATCTAAAATTAAATTCTGTTGATATTTTTTTAATTACACTTGCATTTACTTAGATTTAAAAATGAAAATATCTTACAAATATGTTGATGATACATGAACTTTAGATAAGTTTAGGTGACCTCTGACCTATTCCAGTTCAAAGATCATTAATTTAGTAGAAAATGTTGCAGATTTGGTCTTTAGTTCAAAATGTGACAAGATTTGTTTAAAAATGTGTAATATGACTTTTCTTTAACATTATATAATTGATTAAAATGGTACAACACAGGGAAAATGGGACATTTTTCCCATGAAATCTAAGCGAACATCTGATTAATAAAGTCCTGAATATTGATATTTCTTTCCTAGCTTGTTGTCATTGTTGATAATTATAGTGAGAAATCAGTGTCTTTGCATAGAGGAGTATCATTATTCATTATTAATAATGTTTAACTAACTATAACTAAACAAAATTTGTTATTTAAAAATGGTAGCCCTTCATATAACGAAGTACCCATGAAGTAGCCCTCAAGTTCAAAAAGGTTGGTGATCCCTGATTTATACATTTAGACCCAAGCATTTTTCACCCCTTAAACCCTGTTCACTTCTCAAGGAGTCCATTATTGCTGTTCACGTGATATAAACATCATAACTTCTATTAGCCTCACGAATACTTAACGATAACACGCGTGTGACAGTGGAACGTTCCATTTTCATGACGTCCCATGAGCGGCCGCACAATAAGCCTGTCATTAATAATTATTTTAGTATAGTCACCAATTTTTTATTTTTTTTTTAATCAATTAGTCAACGATTGTTGTTTATGTGAGGTGATAGTACTGGTACTCAGTCTGTGGAGGTTTGTGACATGTATGGTACTGCTCATACTGACGTATGGAGTGATGTAATGTCAACGCTGGAGCAACTCTATGTTGTTGCTTTTTCAGAACTTATGTTAGTAAATGGAACTTCAATCATTTTTTTTAACTAGAAAAAACACTCACTAGTTATACTTCAAAAATGCGATGTTTTTTTTTTTTTTTTTTTTTTAAATAAATAAATGCGATGCTTCACGAACTCTTTATTTTGAAGATTTTTTTACTTCTGGTCAACGTAGCGCTGTGCATTCGGCTTATTTTAGTCTGAAATCCAACGTTGTTCTGCATAAGAGTAGAACACATTACAGCCGTTCTCTTATAGTAAAATGTGAGTAAAAATGATCACGGAAAGATGTCAAGTACAGTGCGGAAGAAGCCAAGAAGGCGGGATGCTTCTGTTTCAGTTTGTGTCTGTCTTCTTCTTCTATGGTTGAGGAGACTCCAGAACTTCCTGTTGTACTTTGCGATCCAAATAACTTCTTATCATATTTGTTTCAAATTACTAAAAAAAAAAACCCGATGTGACAACAATACGAAGTAAGCGTTGCTAATTGTTGACAGCCTTAGGCCTTAAGATGCAGCCGCTCCACCACAGACCCAGAAAACCCCGCACCGGTAAACCGCCCGTCCAACTAAACCGAAAAGTCTGTTCCTTCCAAACAAGCTCTGTCAGTGTTTTAACCGTTTTGACATTTCCTTATGGATTTTTTCAGCTGTTATGATGACTCATCCTCCACTTGTGGGTGTACATTTCTGGAATGGAGAGACCAGGAAAAGGAGGGCAACAATTGCACAGGACTTCAGCGCTGAAATGCAACTTTATTGTGAGGAAATTTGTTAAAATAGTGATATGTTGTTCATAAAAATGTAAAATGTGACCAAATCTAAGTAAATGTTTAGAAGGCAATGATGTGGAGTTTTCATGTGAGACATCAGTTGAAGATGAAAGAAAGTTTTGATCATCAATGATAATTATATATACCAGCAAAAACAGGACAATTTAAATTAGGCAAAACTTTTAATCTATTTTCTTTAAAAAAAACAAAAAATGTTTTTCAAGAATTTTTATTTTCAGAAACAAATTTTAGTCATTAAGACTTTTTCTTGCAAAAGCTTCCTTTTAAGACAAAAAATAATAAAATTAATTGAAAAAATTACTTACAGACTTTTTCTTCAATCATTTAAAAGCATCACAGATTTGTCAGCCAATCGTTTTAGCTTCACGCCCTGTTTTTGTGAAAATGTTAAAGACACTTAAAGGGGCAGTCGAATCCTCTCTTTTGCTGGTTTTTTTCAAACAGAAACTGCATGTTAGTGTGAGTGTAATCTGCTATAATCTAATATTTAAATGCATCAGAATGCATTTATTGGAGTGACACCCCCCCCCCCTGCCCCACATCTGTTTATTAACCATAAGACATGAGCCAGCGCGGCAGAGGCATCACGCGAATCTGCAACAAGTGAAAACCCAAACCGATTTCATCAAAATGAGGATTTCCCTCCGAAAGCTCGTCCAAAATGAAGTTTCGGAAACACACAGTTAATCCTCCACAGAGCTGCAGTGATGCTGCAATGACACATTTGTAAAATGTTCACACTGATCCTCACAACCACCCCCCCCGGACCCGACAAAGCCGGGATCGGCTTCGCTTTAGGCGGACATGTGAGACAAATGTTTACCTCGCAGCTTCCCAGCTGATCCGCTGCGCTCAGGCCCATGGCAGATCCCGGTTCAGGAGAGAGTGCCAGCCTCGCGGCGCATCGCGGCGCTCCACCCTCAGGTCCCCTGCCCCCTCCGCCGGCGCCCCAAAGGGGGGTTTGCTCCGATTTTCAAAGGGAGGTATGATTTCTGCCTCCCGTCCTCCTTCATCTGCCTCCCCAAGTCCTCTGCTCTCCTCCTTCTGCCTGTCTCCACCTCCTCCAGACCGATGAGGCTTTGTTACCATGGAGACGCACGAGGCTCAGGCCCGGTTGGTGGGGTTTGTTGTGATGCAGCGCGGCCGGCGGCGCAGCCCACCAGATTGATTGCCTTTTTAGCGAGCGTTGTTGTGTAACGCGGAGCCAGAACCGGCGCATATGCTGGAATTTAATTTGAGAGAATTAACGCGCCCCCACCCTCCCAAAAATGTTAATCCCAGAGGAGCAGATTGGTCCAGGACTCCAGCATGGGATTGCTCCATTTATATAGAAAAATTACACTTACAATAAAACTGGAGGTTTGTCAGGAAAAAAGGATTAAATAATGAATTAATAAACTATTTTGTTTGTTAATATGTATTCTTATTTTAGATTAAAATACATTAAAAAAGCTTCTTATTAAAGTATTTCATTTTTTAGTCATGACAGCATATACATGTATATAAATATAGCATTTTTACTTTTGACAGTTTAAAAAACAAAACAAGAGATGATTGAACATCCTGCTGTGTGGATTTTGAGGTTTCACTTCATTATTTCATCCTTTCTTTACCAGCTGATTGTGCTCTTTAAGAAACACTTTAAATGTATTTTTCTGTTGAAATGCAAACATTTTAAAATGAAAGTTCTAAAAACATGAAAAAACTTTATTTGGCTATTTTGATGCGATCATAATCTATAGAGAGGAAATAGATTCACCCCAACTAGGGCTGCCACGATTAGTCGACTAATCGATGACTAATCGACTATTAAAATAGTCGACAACTAATTTAATAGTCGATTAATCGTTACTTTATATTGTATGAAGTCAGAGTGTAGTAAAGTTAAAAGTTATAATAGCATTCTGCTAGCTTTTTGGACTATTTTGGCATTTAATAAGTTTTTTTGGCCTTTTATGGAGTTTAGCTAATATTTAATCTACATGCTAGCTGTTTTGGCTAACTTAAGATTTCTTTTTTTAGTTTTTTAAGCTATTTTTAAGTTTAACTAATATTTCAGCGACATAGCTATTTTGGTTAATTTAGGATTTTTCTGTTTTTTTTAGGCTAATTTTGAGTTTAGCTAATATTTTGGTTAACTTTGGCTCTTTTTATTTTTTAGCTAATTTGGCATTTAATTAATATTTCAGCTGGTTATCAACTTCAGCGTCTTTACATCCAGTTTGTGCATGACCCGATTAGTCGACTAATCGGGAAAAAATAATCGGTGATTAGTCGACTATTAAAATAATCGTTTGTGGCAGCCCTAACCCCAACTTGTGTGTGTGTAATTCCTGATTGGTAACTCATCCAATACATTTTGTGCACAAGTACAAAATTACAAAATTAAAAAAAAAATAAGAAACAATTTCTGAAACTAAATACATGCATATTTATTATACACAAATAAAATTACGCTGGCACAAATCCGGGTGTTACGATTTTCTCTACATAATTATCTGTCTTTTATTTTTTTGCAAAAACTGAAAAGTAAATGGGGATTTCTCAACAGTATTTTAATTTTCAAAAAATCTGTTTTTTGTGGGTTTTTGAGCTGGAACCTCAATTTATGCACAAAAAACCCAAATAAATACTTGGAATCAAGTAAACTTTATCATATCTAGAGATATCATAGATTTATTTTATTTATCTATGACAACTATGAACACAAAAGATGTATCATGTTCGTTTCTTACTTTTCCTCTAAATGGATCAATTTATTCCAAAAATAAATGATTTCCTTTAAAATCAGCTTTTCATGATGAATCTATGTATTTAAGTACATAAATATGACATTTAAAAATTACTTTTTTATTCTATACCATGCATATATGTAGATGTTTTGTAACTTGCTATATAAAAAGAAGCTTGAATGCTATAAAAGTGTGATCAGCCCTGACAGATCCGACCATGATGAGAGTGGAGAATTATTGCTGTGAACATTTTTCTGTATAATTTATTAAATTAATAGAAAAAGGATAATTACAAACTGTAGAATGCTTTAAACTGTTAAAAAAATAAGCTAAAATGTGAAGTTATTTCAAACTTGATGGATTTTTGCTGCAGCCAAACACAGTAAACATTTTCACCATCTGTTCTTCCCGTTATGATCCAAAGTGATAAATCCCCTCTTGGAGATCCAGAGAACTTCTCCATCCAGAAGCTGATGAACTGATCCCATTTCATTTTTCATAGCAGAGTGCTGGTGGGGGTGGGGGGGGGCATTGATGAAGAGCTGCAGTAAAAACCTTTTTTAACAAATGAAAGTGTGGCCCGAATGACGTGTTCTCACAAATCCTCGCCGCCGACAGCGGAGTCACGCAGATCTGCAGATGAGGAGCAAAGTTCCAACTTGAACTTTCTAAATCTTTTGTTTGTTTGAGACAAACAATTTTTGGTCTTTTTTTTTTTTTATTCGTATTAGTAAAGATTCTGTATTTGGGGGACTTCTGTTATTCAGGTTTGTTGTGTTGTCGCTCCACCAAACAAACCTACTTGTCAACTTATAAATCTATTTGATTTGATGTTCAGGTAGCAAGTCACGGCCCAGGGGCCGGATACGGCCCTCCGGGTAATTCTATCCGGCCCTCCAGATCATTTTATTGTTATTAATGACCCGATGTTATCTAATTTCTAACTAATTTTGACAAAATATTTTTTCTTTGGAGAGTAAAATATTGAAAGTTATTTAAGGTTTAAATTTATTTATTCTGGAATAATATTCCTGCCTTTTTATTATTCATAATTATGTTAAAAAGTTACAGATTAAAGTTTTAAAAATTGTCATTCTGCTAGCTTTTTGGCATTTATAAAGATTTTTTTAGGTTATTTTGGAGTTTAGCTAATGTTTCAGCTACATGCTAGCTCTTCTGGCTAACCCATTTTTTTGTAGGCTAATTTGAACTTTATTCATATATCCCAAAGGGATAAATTCATCTGTTTTGGATTTTGGCCTCTTGTGCGATTGAGTTTGATATTCCTGAGGTAGAACAAATATACTCTGCTATGACTTAACTCTCTGATTTTGACACGTTTTAACAACTTATCTCACTTTTACAAAATAAAAAACCTTAAAAATGAGAATTTTTCTACAAATGTTATTGATAAGTTTAAGGTTGTGTTGCATAGGAATGAAATATAAAACTATATAAAACTAGAACCTCAAGCTGTCGTTGCATGAACCCCTATGGGTGGTCGACCTGTCGTTCCTGTCAATGACGACTTACAGTTCCGTCTAAAGGTCAGTAAATGTTTTCAGATATATTTTCAACCTTTTTAAATTAAACTTGTACCTTTAAGATCCTTGCTGTATGTTGAAAAGGTCAAATTTAATGTGATTGTATAGTAAAAGAAAAGTTGTGCATTTTTATGAAGAAACATAAAATAATCTAAACTCTGTGTTATTGTAGATGCTTAAATATCGGTATCAACACATACTGATTATCGGTCATAGTTCCAGAAGAAATATCGGTTATCGGTAACGGCCGGAAAAAAATGATATTGGCCCATTCCTAACTTTAAAACCCAGATAAATTAAAATGACAATTACCCTTTTTAAGCAAAAAAATTAAGACAAACGTTGCTTTTTTATTTTTTCACACAATAAAAACTTGGAATAAAGATAACAGTTTTTATTTTAATTCACAAAAAAATAGAATAAAAATTATTATCCTTTTTTCAAATAGACAGATAATTTAGAATTCAGATTACACTATTTTTAAAAATACATGAATAAATAAAAACTGCCGCTTATCCTTCTACGGTATAAATTTGAACAAAGTTTACCCTTTTTTACGCAAAAAATTAGGACAAAAGGTTGCTCTTTTTTGTTTGCCTTTTTCTAATAAGAAAACAAATAGAATTAAGATTAACTTTTCATTTTAATTCACAAAAAATATAATTTTTTTATCACAAAAAATTAAATTCAGGATCCCCTTTATTACTTTAATTCACAAAAATTAGATTAAAGATTACCCTTCTTTTAAATAGATAATTTAGTATTCAGATTACCCTATTAAAAAAGATACATAAAAACATTAAACAAAGATTGCTGTTTTTTCTTAGTACACAAATAAATAAAAACAAAGATAACCCCTCTTAAGGTTAAAAGATTGCCCGTTTTTGTTTGCCTTTTTCTAAAAGGAAAAACTTAGAATGAAGATTAGACCTTTTTTATTTAAATACACAGATAATTAGAATTAAGATTACTGTTTTTTTGTTATTTCCTCTAATACATAGAAAATTGGAGCAAACATTACAGTTTTTTAACTGAATGCAATGCACTTCCATAAATAAACAAGCATCATTGAAGGAAAACCTTCAGGTTGGCTACAATTTTCCACATAATCATACCAGCATCCAGTAACAGGAACATCTGATTCAGACTTAAACTGAGAATTCTGGCGTTCTCGGAGTATCATAGCGCTGCGGTTTAGCCTTCCGGGATTCAAATCCATCTTTGTGTATTCTTTGGATGAATGCGACTGAAAGCTGAAGCACACATGACTGCATGTCTGCAGTCTATACATGTGTCTTTAATTACATCCAGCCAACACACATCTCCGGGTGAGGGGATAAAAATATCCCACCTGCAGCCCGGCGAGCTCTGCAGCAGCAGCTGCTTCATCTTAAAGGAAACAGCGCATGAAAAAGGCCTTCAGACACGTTCCCGCCGCACTACACAAACGCTTCGTGTCAGCGAGAAGGACGAGTCTCCAGGTCTTTCCTTTGTAGCTGCAACATTGTCGGCATGACAGGACTTGTTGATGGGAGCTCCGCCCTCCATCAGATCAGCACAGGCGCAGTCGGCCTCACAACAAGGACATCTGCTGCCATCGCGCCTGTTCATTTGTGATCTTGTCAAGCGCACCTGTCCTCACCAGCAGACTCTGCTGATGCTCATCCTGCTGGTGTGACACAAACACGGGCTGCAGGTCTGCTGACATGAACGGGACTCCAGGAAGATTTGAGAAACATTGTAGGAGAAATTCTTGGTCGTTTTGAAGCGATGACATAAAAAACACAAACAGAAAGTGCTGTTGTCGGTGATTTTCATTGGACACCTTAGTCACATGCACCACACCAGTTTAAAATGAATCACTAATAGTACTTTCTACCAATTTAAACTCCTTCTATGCATTAAGATCCATCACTTCCTAACTCCTCGAGCATCCTGGGAAGCTTCTTGGAGAGTTTTACTTTTAAAGTTTGTTGATTCAGCGTGATGAACTCGCAAAAGTGTCGTTTTTCAAACTTATTAATAATAAAAGTTGTTGGCTCAAGCTCAGAAAAACAGAATGTTATATGATGTAAACATACTAGGAATGTGGGAGTGGAACAAAAAAACTGTTGTCAAGGAAATCCAAAAATGTACTTTTAAGGATTTTTCTTAGAATGAGATAAATCTGTTCGTCATCCCTGAGCGACCAAAAACTACAATAGTTACTATGAAGATAAAACCGACAGAAAAAAAAGTGTTGTATTGGTGGCAGGAAGAGAAAGAAAGAGTGGGGGGCATATACCAGCTGATCAGCCAGTGGGGACAGGTCAAAAGGTGAAAGCCAGGGCAGGAACAGGTAGCCACTACTGATCGTATATGACAAATTACGGCAAAATGAGAATAAATTAGAATGATAATCCTTATTTTCCAATAGTTGTTGTGTTTCCCCATAGATGGCGAACTAAAAATACATTAACTTTTGATTAGGTGCAGAAAGTATTGTCCTTTTTTTTCCGTTTATGTGTGTTTTCTGAGTCGGACAGTCCTTTTTCCCGATCGTTTCAACATGCAGGATTTCTCCAAGTTTACGGTTTTTCCTGAAGGATATCAAACCATTGGTGCACTAAAAGGAGAACTAAAATCCGAAAACTTAATCTAAATAAAACGTGTTTTCATCCAGATTTGATGTTGTTTTTTTCCTTTATGAGGTGGATTAACAAAACACTCCACATATCCGTCTCGGTCCGGCCCTTTTGGAAAATTTTAAGCCTCGTTTCCACTGAGCAGTACGGTACGGTACGGTACGGATCAATCGGGTATTTTGAGCGTCACCGTTGATAAATGGACGGATTAAACAGTTCCGACCCGTACCTCTTGATGGCCCACGTCCGTTGTAGGTCCATAGAAAAGTAGAACGGGACAGTTGGTGCAGAGCCGGTGTAGCCACCCGTGGATTTCCAGAAAACATTCGAAAGCACCAGTATAGCGCTAATTCTTTTTTCCTTTTTACAGCGATATTCTTGTTAGCCGGACGCAATCTTCTTTAAAACAACATTAAATTTCTGTTAAACACGATGTACAAAAAGTAAAGCAAGAAAAAGACGAGCTGCTGGATGACCTCCATTGTTGTTGCTTTTCAAGTCGTCGCACTACAACGTCACGCTAGCGGTCTGCACCACGCACGCGTCATGAAAACAAACCACTCAGTGGAAGTGAGGCTGAACTGAGTGGAAACGCTTACCAGAAGGAATTACTACTACTGCTACTCCTTACCAGAGCGGACCGCTCAGTGGAAACAAGGCTACAAAGCCCTTTTTGGTCCACAAATCTTAAAATTTTGCCCACCCCCGGTACTGTATATGATAACTGGACAGAGTATCCCCTCACGCTTGTCCCAAAAAGCCAAAATCACTTCCATAAAGCAATAGACACCCATTACTCAGTCATTCTTTTGGTCAGAATAACCATTTTTAACAACACATTTTCTTTATCGTATGTTATAAACTGGCCAATCAGAAGCCTCAATAAAAGCATGTGGTGCCCGGTGGCCCCCACCTTGAACGTTTGATTGACAGATTCTCCCGAGCCCCCTAAAATCCGGCTCACTCAGGATTAGCGAGAGTGGTTGCCATAATGTCGGCTGGTTCCAACATGGCAGCGTCTGTATCGAGGAAAAATTGTGACTGAATTGACTTAATTTGGTTGGAACCATAGACCGTTTATAAAAACTGGACGTAGCAGGCGTTGAGGTCCCCCAGAGGAAACGCCTTACCTCCAGCTCTCATGAAATCAGGCCAGAGCCTTCACCGTCACTTCCTGATACGTCTACCGCCATATTGGAACAGCCATGAGTCACACCAACAGAGGAACTACAGCCGCCAATCATGAGTGAGATTGTTCCAGCCACACCCCTTCCACTGAAAGTTGCTTGGGGAATCAGTCAATCAAACGTTGGAGGCGGGGCCAGTGGGAGCCACATGCTTTTACTGAGGCATCTGATTGGTCAATGAAGAAAAAATATCTTTAAAAAAATGATGACTATAAAAAAACGTGATAAGAAGGAAGAATCAGAGCAAGAGTGGTTAATCTGACAAGTAAGATGACGGAGAAATAACTGTCTATTTCTTAATGGAACTCTATGGGACTTCTTATTTGGGAGGGGAGGAGTTGAGGAGTCCATTGATCTACATGTCAACGGTTGAAACATTAGGCGTGTTTGAGTTGACTTGCGCCTCGCCTGCATCGTCGACGAGACCAAGCTGCTGCAGGAGGGGGCGGAGAAAGGCGCCTGAGATGAAGGTGGACGACGAGACTGCACGAGAACGAGGAGTTGGGGGTTGTCCTCAACATTCGGCTGAATTTTAATACGCCACTCCTCCTAGTATGATCTGTGCTGCTATGTCTTTTATAGTATTTTTTTACATCTCTTACAGTAAAACAGATAAAAAAAATAGTCGGGGGATTCATTACATGAGCACAGTCCCAAATAAATAGATAAAATAATAATTAAAGTTCATTTTCAAGACAACTATGACACAAATAACCACAGATTACTTAAAATCTTGTATATTTTTTCATCAGCGATTCACTACCTTCCAGAAAAAGTAAGAACACACACATATTTCCTTCATTTAGCGCCAGTTATTTCACATTAAACTACAAAAACTTTCGGGACACCGTTTCCCACAATGCATTGTTTTGTAGTCTCCAAGGCGGCTTGCAGCCAGCGCAGTACCTATTTTCTGGCTGCGCTGGCTTAGGAAGGCGCCTTGAACCCGCCCATTTGTCGCGATACTTCATGTCGTCGTACATGTGACGTCGGTGACAGAAACTACCCAGCATGCACCGCAATCCAGGCGATCTGCGCAGCGCCGGGTCCGCCTGCATGATCTCAAACACGCCTATTTTCTGTGGGTGATGTCACATGAGCTTTGTCCATATCTTTATACCATCAATGGTAGCACCATATGATATCGCTCGTGGCAACAATTTCCTGCATATTTGTTGTTTGTTCGTCCTCTTTTGCTTTGTATGGGGTGCCGTTTGTAAATCAGAGATTTAAAATTTTTACATCAATGTTTTCAGATATTTAGCGTGTTTTAGGAGAAAAAAAACAGGTTTTGTTTTTCAAATGCATATTCTCACCCTTTAAATTAATATATTTATAAATGTTACATTTAATAACTAAATATTTAGTTAACCAACTAAATATTTAATTTTAAGCTAAATATTTAGCCTACAAACTAAATATTTAAGTTTTGCAATTAAATATTTAGTTTGCTCATTAAATATTTAAATCTAACCTAAATATTTATTTTTTCAAACTAAATATATAAGTTTTGCAGCTAAATATATAGTTAGAATTTATATATTTAGATTTGAGCTAAATATATAGTTAGGATTTATATATTTAGATTTGAGTTAAATATATAGTTAGAATTTATATATTTAGATTTGAGCTAAATACATAGTTAGGATTTATATATTTAGATTTGAGTTAAATATATAGTTAGGATTTAAATATTTAGATTTGAGCTAAATACATAGTTAGGATTTATATATTTAGATTTGAGTTAAATATATAGTTAGGATTTAAATATTTAGATTTGAGTTAAATATATAGTTAAGACTAAATATATTAATTTAAAGGGTGAGAATATGCATTTGAAAAACAAAACCTGTTTTTTTCTCCTAAAACACACTAAATATCTGAAAACAATGAAGTAAAAATTGGACATCTCTGATTTACAAACGGCACCCCATAGCTTTGATTTCTTGAAATAAACCAATTCCAGTTACAAAAAAATAATAGAAAAATCTAACATTTCTTCAAGTAAGTAGTCAAAGCTAAACTTTAAAATTTCTATCTGCAATTTTGGTAAACTTAACAATAAGAAATCTTATAAAATATAGTTTAAAAATCCCACTATGAACATGTTTTTACTAAATGATCTTCACATAGCATCTTTACACTAACCTTGAAATCACTGAACAAACCAACTGTTGTTTTCAGCTACACCTCCCTGTCCGAGTACCAGATGGAACAGAATTGACTCGTCTATGATTCCACATGCTGCATGATATCATTTTCCGTTTGTGCGCTTGTTCAGCCGTGAAAATACACGAGCAGTTCTGCATGGAGGTTTCCGGCGCTCCAGATGTTCCCACTGACCTGCAGGTTGACTCCAGCGCTGTTTCCCCCCCCTCTCCATCTGTGAGCTGGAAACAGCTGAGATGATGCCTGAGCGAATCACACATGCAGGAGCTCAAAAAGAGTTTGACATCTCTGTGTGGAAAAGCAGCAAACCGGGAAGCGGAAATGTTTCAAAAACCCTTTCATCCTCTTAATCGCAGCATGGAGGAGAGCTGGACCTTCTGGAAGACTTCATTGTTGGATTGACACAGCAAATGAGTGAGCGGAGCCTTGACGTGAGGGCTGGGGGAATCAGAGAGGTTACAGGCTATTTTAAGCTCAGTAAGGTGGGGGTGAGGGTGATGTGGGGCGGGGGCACGCGGGGAGCAGAGTGACGACGGAGGGGCAGATCGTGACGTCGCTCCGACTGCTGTGGATGCATCAGCGCCTGGGCAGCGCTGATCAAGGCTCACGCCGGCTCACGAGCTGAGAAAGTCTCTCCAGGAGGAGGAATATGATTCATCCTCACAAAGATCTGCCGTCTGGAAACGCTTCTGACAGCGACATATCTAAAGAATACATAAAATACGTCTGTTATGTTACTCTAAAAGGAAGAGAAAAATATGAAACAATTTGAAAAGTAGAAACTAACTCAAAACAAGATATTTTGTGGCGTTTCATTGGAATATCCAGGTAGACGTTGAATCTATTTGACCGTAATGCAGTGAAACAGTTTACTGATCTAAAGAAATCGTTTTAACAGTTTAACATTAAAACAAAACCGATCCACTACAATTATTTATTGCTGTTTTTCCGACTGTGTTTCAGCTCCAAAACACTGAATCTGTAACAAGTTTATGATTCTGTTTTATTGATGCAACACAATTTGATGCTACTTTATTTAGAATTTTATACAAAAATGAAATTTGTAGAGACAGTGATGAAGAGAACAGCATCATGTCCTCCATTAATAAATCACGTTTTTTTTACTTTTCATTATAATAATCGTTCTTTGATAAATGCAATCTGCTCAAATTGTCTTTTTTAACGAGAGTATTCTGATCTCTTTTCCTGCAGTAACAAATGAAGTTGATTACTACTTGATATTTTTGAATTTTTTCTTAATGAGAATGTTTAGATTATTGTTGATGATTAATATAAATGACATGTTTTTGATATTAATGATCTTTTATAACCTGAAACTAATATTTGATATTAAGTCCTGAACCGGATATAGATAATTCATGTCGAGCCGGGGTGGGATTATATAAGTTCGCTTCCTTCCACTCTCTTTCAAGCAATCCACTTGTGATTGATTATGTGATGTTATTTCATGTATTATAACCTGATTGCTTGAAATAAACAATTTCATTCATTCATTCATTCACAATAAGCTAGCTTAGGTGACAATTCTCACTTTTTAATATAATGTTTGTTTCAGTGACTTTTTTTCCTGGATGTATAAAAATGTAAATATTTGTATTAAATAACCATCATTTATACCTCTTTTTAGAACAAGAGATCAGAATCAACAAAACTGATTAAAAAGAGGCACAGAGATTTAGATAGAAAGAAATGTTTTTTGTCATTTACATTTTTTTCTGTCAACCTTCTGGTTAAGTTCAGCAATAATATAAACAACATAAAATAATCATTCTTGTTTTGGATCATTTAACAATTTTGCGTAACAAATGTTATGTATTTTACCAGCTCTGGCAGCTACACGCTAACATGGTAGTTAGTAACGTCCAAATTAGAAGACAGTATTTTTCCCATATCGCTCTGTTTGAAGAGCTAAATGTCGGGGTAGGGAAGTGATTCAGCTTCTGCCGAAATGTCAATGCATGTAGCAGTAAAACCCACTTTATCCTCTCTCCCAACTGCCTTTATGGGCGTATACGGACATCTGTTGGAAATATCAGGATTGCAGACCGCTCAGTGAAACCATTGGATAGAAATGTTTTTTCTCTGAGCTTGCTGCAAGCAGCGGGTTGAAGCGGATGCAGGAGCGGTCCAGCGGTCCAGCTACGGCAGGTGACCCACATTAGCCACACGCCTACTGCCGACCTCGCTGCCGACCTCGTCCGCACCAGAGCCGGACTGGATGCAGTGTGAGCTCGGGGTAAGGGTAAGTAAGGGTGAGGTAGGCTCAGAATGCACAAGGAGTCAGTTATAAGTGCACTCCTTGAATGCAACCCGATTGTGCCCCTTGATAATGACTAATCTGGCGAGAGGGAACCGTGCGGCACCATCTCTTATACGTCATAACTGTGTCCAATCTACATTAGCCTTACAAGTATTTCATGAAACGCTCACCACACGTACAAGAATGGTATGTTCCATTTTCATGATGTCCTTTAAGGCAGCCATATGAGGGAAATGCAAGTCACACCTGCGCTCCCCTTAAGATTGACCCTCCACTGATCCGGGCAACCCAAAAACATCCCTTATAAGAGGACCCATGTAGCAGGTGGCTGTGGTCAAGACGGTAAATACTTGTATAGCGCTTGGTACCTGTGGCTGCATTTTCTGTATGCGGAAGCAAAACGGTTGCACCGCTCTCCCGCATGCGCGAACCACACGTCACTTCCGCTAAAGCATTTTACAGTCTTTGGACGATAACAACAATAATAACCTCGTAGGATGTTAATATAGCACTTAAAATGTTTATCATAGTGAAAACATTCACTTATTGTTGAATAAACGAAAGGAAAAAGACACGTTAAGGATAAAGACCTTACAATCTTGCAGTGACTACCACGGACTACAAATGTTTTCTTCTTCTGCAGTTTTACATGACGGCAGTTTCCTCCCCAAGCTAAGAGGAAACAGCGCCACTTCAAAACACTTTATTTTATCCGGTAATACAAATTCGTTTTTAACGGTAACTCTGTGGCTTTTCTTCGCACAGTAATCCAGTCAGGAGAAGCTCTCGGGTGTTCAGAAAAACATAAATTCTTGTGATCAAGGAGTTTTACTGTTTGGAAATGACTCTGTCGTATAGTGGGCGAAGAGCGGAAGTGACGTATGGTTCGCGCATGCGCGGTAAGTGGTGCAACCGTTTTGCTTCCGCATACAGAAAATGCAGCCACAGTACCCTCCTTTGAGGGCCCAAGGCACTTCACAGTCCACCCACCCATTCACACAGCTGAACACTGGTGCCATCCTCCCACCAGAGGCAATTTGGGGTTAGATGTCTTGCCCAGGGACACTTTGACGCATGGGTGGGCAAGACGGGAATTGAACCTGCAATCTTTCGATCGGGAGTCGACAACCCTGCCACTGCACCACGGCCGCCCCAAGAGGTAGTGCAGTCAATTGGAAGACTGCAGTTTTAGTCTTTGCTCCACCCATGTGCTGAAGTGTCCTTGAACAGGACACTGAACCCACATCACCTCTGGTGGTTATAGGTTGGTGCGTGTCTTCAGCAGCAGAGCTGCCATCAGTGTGTTCATGTGTGTGGGGGAATGGGACAGTGACTGTAAAGCACCTTGAACCTCCTAAAAACACTATGCAAGTATGTGCTTTTTCCGTTTTTTGGCACTTTGCAGAATCTTCAAAAGGACAGAAACATTGTCACAGACCCACACTTTTGTGCCTAACTTCTTCACAAAGATGGATGCAGCAGTTTATTTTCACTTCCAACAGTCAGCCAACCCACTTCCCATCGTCTAGAGAGAACCTGTCCATCCTCCGGCTGTTTCTCTGACAGATGCAGTCTTTTGCATGAGGAAAGCAAAGCTTTCATCCCTAAACAACAACAAATAGGAGAGCCATAAAAGCGACACAAAGGGAGGACAAACAGAGCACCTGCCACCTGAAGGACTTAATGGAGTGGTGTGCATAGCAGAAAGACCGGTGTGTGCAGAGTGTAATCTGAACCTTTGTTAAGGCCTTTCTACTGACACGGCGCACGCTCTCATCTGTGTCACACAAAGACGCTGCTCGGTTTTAAAGTGCTGTGGTTAGGATTCAATCCAGAACACAACATTTTATTAAGCAAAGTGTTTTATCACCTGACAATGCGTGACTGGATAGTTTCTGAGCTCTTCACCAAAGAAATGGAGTCATCAAACACAGACGTTGGATTACCCTTTAGCTTAAGTCAGGAGTGTCAAACTCAATCGGACAAGGCTAACTTTATAACATAATTATGAACACATTTAGCATTATCTGCAATAATGCTAATGTGAATGCTGCAGGATGAATTTGATAGCTGAAAATGCTAAAGTTGATAACCAGCTGAAATATTAGCTGAATGTCAGATTAGTTTAAAAAAAACTTGTTAGCCAAGACAGCTAGCATGAAGCTGAAATGTTAGCTAAACTCCAAAATAGCCTAAAAAAATCTTAGTAAATGCCAAAATAGCCCAAAAAGCTAGCAGAATGACAATTTTTGAAACTTTAAAACCGTAACTTTTTAACAGATTTATAAACTAGATATTTAGCATTACCAGCAATAAAGTCCCATTATTTGTCACGCACCTAGGTGTGTGAAATTTGTTCTCCGCATTTGACCCATCCCCTGGGGGAGCGGTGAGCTGCAGACACAGCCGCGCTCGGGAACCATTTGGTGGTTTAACCCCCCAGTCCAACTCCTTAGTGCTGAGTGTCAAGCAGGGAGGCACTGGGTCCCATTTTTAGAGTCTTTGGTATGACTCGGCTGGGAATTGAACCCTCAACCTTCCAAACTCAGGGCGGACACTCTACCACAAGGCCACTGAGCTGTGGGATACTGTAAGATGAATTTGGCCGCTGAAGATGCTGAAATTAAATGCTAAAAACGCTGAAGCTAACAATCAACCAAAATTACCTAAATGCCAAATTAGTCTAAAAAAATTGTAGGTCAGTCAAACAGCTAGCATGTAGCTGAAAAAATAGCTAAACTTCAATATAGCCTAAAAACTTTTGAAAAAACCTAAATTAGCCTAAACAGCTACCATGTAGCTGAAATATTAGCTTAACTACAAAAAAATCTTAGTAAATGCTATAATAATCCAAAAAGCTAGCAGAATGACAATTTTAAACTTTGAAACTGTAATTTTTTATCATAATTATAAATAATCTTCTTTACATTGATGTACTTCTTTATTATTGTACATTGAGATTTTTTTCATTATGTTCATTATGTACATGTACCTTGAGATTTTTCTATTTTTACAATGTATACTTATGGAAGCTGCTGAAAAACTTAATTTCCCCGAGGGTGCCATCCCAAAGGGATCAATAAAGCCAAGTCTAAAGTCTAAAGTCTAAAGTCTAGTCTAAAAAAGCAGCAATATTATTCCAGAATAAATCAATTTAAACCTAAAATAACTTTCAATATTTTACTCTTCATAAAAATATGCTGTCAAAATTATACAAGTTAGAAATGAGCGCAAGATAACATTGGACCAGTAATAACAATAAAATGATCCGGAGGGCCAGATCCGGCCCCCGGGCCTTGACTTTGACCCGTGGCTCAAGTGGTTCATCAGGCTCAATACACAGTCACGTGTGATGCTCAGCAAATGTCAAATAAACCTAAAGATGGGAAGAAGAAGCACATTTTGTTCAAACCAGTTCCAATCATGGGAATCAAACTTCTTGAGAGTCAACGTCGCCCTTATTTTCCACCCATCCCTGACCTTCCAGGCTCTCACAGGTCAACCAAACTAAAGGCATGAATATGTTAAAACATTTAACAATAACAAGTCAGGCGTGGAGTTTGACACCCCTGATCTAGTCAATCAATCCACCCTGGATCTGTTACCTCGTTCATTCATCCAATCAATATAACTTGTGCACATCCATCCTTATTTATCAACAGAAAAGAGTCAAACCTCCAAAGAAATGCTGTTATGAGAGGCTGCAGAGTATAAACTCTGAAACCCAAACTGCTGACGATGGAGTTTTCTTGCTTTTTTTTTTATAAACTCTTGTAAAACTTCCCACCTGAAGGTCCACATCCTCTCATTCCTGATGCGCCATCTTTCTGGCTCAAGTCCAGATGCTCAATTAAAGATGAAATAAAAGCATTTAATGAAGAAGGAGGCAGACGAGACAAGATCAAAAGCACCAAGTGGCATAGAGAGCGCGAACAAAGGAGACAATACATGCACAATACTCAGCACACAATCACAATATCAAAGATAAAGAGCAGGCAGATCACCACTCTGCATTCATTACACTAATATAAACCTGTCATTAGTGTGACAGAGAGAAAATCTAGTTCTGCTTCAATGTCACTTTTAGTCTAAAATACATCCACAGACGACGACGTGGAGGCGACCCAACAGGCCGATGATAGATCAGGAGGAGATCATCAGAGAGATCAGATGGAGGACGCCGTTAAGGAGGGATGTTCCAGCCAGCACAGGAAGACACTACTTTAATTACTTGGAGAGAATTGAAGAAGCAGAGATAAAGGAGAAAACTTCTCTCCTCTAACCAGAACCATTAGCATTTGGCCCAAATCCAGACCTCTGAGTTCAGCTGGTTCACAGCAGCAGCAGCATAGTCTGATTCCCACAGATATTACCACTGATTTAGGCAACAAGTCCATCCTCTGACTTGTAACATTCTTCCCTCTTCACAGTAAAAGTTTATTTCGTGTCAGGTAGGGCTGCCACAAACGATTATTTTAATAGTCGACTAATCACCGATTGTTTTTTCCGATTAGTCGACTAATCTGTTCATGGCCAAAGTGGATGTAAAGATGCTGAAGTTGATAACCAGCTAAAATATTAGTTAAATGCCAAATTTACCAAAAAATAAAAAGAGCCAAAGTTAGCCTAAATAGCTAGCATGCTGCTGAAATATTAGCTAAATTCCACATTAGCCTTAAAAAACGGAAAAAATCCTATATTAGCCAAAACAGCTAGCATATAGCTGAAATATAAGCTAAACTCAAAAATTGCCTAAAAAAACTTAAAAAAGCTTAAGTTAACCAAAATAGCTAGCATGCTGCTGAAATATTTGCTAAACTCCAAATTAGCCTTAAAAAAAATGGAAAAATCCTATATTAGCCAAAACAGCTAGCATATAGCTGAAATATAAGCTAAACTCAAAAGTTGCCTAAAAAACGTAAAAAAGCTAAAGTTACCCGAAATAGCTAGCATGCTGCTGAAATATTAGCTAAACTCCAAAATAGCCTAAAAAACCTTAATAAATGCCAAAATATTCCAAAAAGCTAGCAGAATGCTATTATAACTTTCAACTTTACTACAATCTGACTTCATACAATATAAAGTAACGACTAATCGACTATTAAATTAGTTGTCGATTATTTTAATAGTCGATTAGTCATCGATTAGTCGACTAATCGTGGCAGCCCTAGTGTCAGGTAATTTAAAAAAAAATTAATAAAACCAAATTCCTCCAACAAAATGAACAACTTCTGATGCGAGTTTCAATTTGTTTTATTTACTTTAACTGAAAGGAAGAGTCATAATACTGGGAATCTCTCACTTATCTAAAGAATCAGACTTTATGTGGTTTTTGTTCAGGGGATGAACGACCTCACAGCGAGAGGCGGCGGTTCAAATCCCGGCCGGGACGTGGGTTTTCTCCAGCTTCCTCCTACAGTCCAAAAACTTGTTTCATAGGTTAACTGATGATTCTAATTAATCTCTCGGTGTGAATGTGTGTGACAGGCTGGTGATTGGTTCAGGCTGTTTCCCACCTTCACCCAACAGGAGCTGGGTTGGCTCCAGAAACCCCATGACTTCAATAGGGTTGGTTGAATGGACAGTTTTTGGTCATTTTTATCCATTAGTCCAAAAAAATCTTTCTATCTACCCCCTCCAGCAGACTAGTTCCCTTTTAATCAGCCAGTTCCCACATCCACAAATAAAAGTGAAACTGTAAGGCCCAACATTTGCAATATTAAACCTTTTGTTTAGATTTTAAAAGGACTTTTAGTCGTTAGTTGCAGAAATGACACCAAATTCTTTATGACTAATTAATCCAGATGTTGGGGATCAATTAGAACTACACTGGTTCAAGAAATGCTAACAATCCTGAAACTGTGTTTGCCCTCAACAGTTTGTCATTATGTGAAACTAAAGACTTTAGTCCTAAATGCCCTTACAGAGGGATACAGGCTGTCTGCAGGTGAAGAATGATCAAATCTATAGGTGGCACGCAGAAAATATACAGTTACAGACCACACACTTTAATCTACGGGTATGCTGCGGGTGAGAGGTCATAGCAAACACTTATATAATAATCTCCCAAATCCTGTAGATTGCTCAAGGATCCAGAAAGTGCTGTTCCCTGGGGCTGCCACTATTGGTCGACTAATCAATTATTTAAAAAGTCAACCCTTATTATACCAGTTGATTTATTGTTACTTTAAATCATATAGAGTCAGAGTGTAGTAAAGTTGAACAAAGTGTGTGCGAGCGTTCAGCATCAAAGGAATGACTTTTTTTATATTTGACTCAGTGAGATCAAAGCTTTATCTCTAATAGTTTCTTGTTTCAGATGTTAACCTCATTAGAGGTCCATCAAACTCATTTTGACAGGTGACCTTTGACCCTATATACCAGGGGTCTCAAACTCGCGGCCCGCGGGCAATCTGCGGCCCGCGTTATGATAATATGCGGCCCTCGTCTTCATATGAAAGATTACTGTTAGTGCGGCCCGCAAGGCTGATATGAATGACAGTTGTTGTGTGCTGAGCTGAACGAACCAATCACGGTAAGGTATATGGCTCTGGAGGGCGGGACATCGGCGAGCTGTCCGAGCCTCCTCACTCATGAATTCAATCCTCCAGTCAGCTGGGAGGAGGAGGAGCCATGAAGCTGCTGGAAGTGCTTTCTCACTGAACGTGATTCGCAGGCCCAGCTTCTCTTTCGCCACGTGATACACAGCCTGCCGCTTGTCAAAAAGCGTGTTCCTGACGCCAAGCGACAACTCCGCGCACGCATCAAATATTCCGTGCGGACAAATCAGACCCTCGCGAGTGCTTTTTTCTTCCTCCACGATCAGAAAAAGTCCTCGTGAGAGAGACTGACTACTTCCGCGTGCGTGAGTGATGCCCGCGAGCGAGCAGAATCTTCAAAGGTGCTTCCACACCGGCCGCATGTCTGCGCGGGTTTATGAACGCACGCTCAGCAGGTGGTATCCACACCGGAGCAGCGCGGTCACGCACGCAGCAGTAGAGAGGAGATTCTTCTTCTGTGGTGTTTTTACCGTTCATTAGCGCTGCTGCGACTGTGTGTGAAATATTGAACCGGGTTGAAGACTCAGCGCGCGCGACGCAGAGTCCAGGAATTCTGGTGTGCGGCGTTTTAATTGAGCTTTCAGTGAGCGCGCTGCTCTCAGCTCAGAAATGAAGAAGGTTCTGTAAATACAGATGTTTGAAACTGAATAAAAATAGTTTTCTCTTGTCCAGTGTTTGTCAGATATTTTCTCTTAGACCCCCCCCTTCAGCTGAAAACATCATCAGTATCAGTTAATTTGCTCAAGTTAAATGTATATCTCCTCAAAATATCATACTTTTATTATCATTACAGAATAATAATTAAATAAAACTTCTAAATAATCTGTTTTATTAATTGTTCTCTTTCTTTTTTTTAGAATACTTCCAAAACTTCCAGACAAACCAATGGTCTTTCCTTGTTTCCCTTCACAGTAGTGATGGAATTCTGTCTTTTCTCAGAGATTCAGTTCTTTCGCTTTTGTTCACTGTAAATTGAGTTTTAGGTTGTTTTTGCTATATTTAATTTATTATCAACTACTATGTAGGATTATGAACAATATCCATCACTAATGTAAACATGTTTTTATTTGCATTCCCTCCAGGGGGACACGCCCCACCATTTGTGAAACACTGCTATAGTCAGTCAGTCAATATGTGGTTTCTACAGTCATCTGTTTCTGCTCTATGGTCACTGTTATTATTTTAATTATTAATGATTGATTTTCTAATTCATTTTTTAAAATTCATTAATTTAATTCATTCATTATTTCGTGTTAAAAATAAAGATATTTGAGAACATTGGAATGTTTTATCAGAGATTTTCTTGTGGAAATCCTGATGCGGCCCGGCCTCACCCAGACTCTGCCTCCAGCGGCCCCCGGCTGAATTGAGTTTGAGACCCCTGCTATATACCCTTTATATATCATTTTGAGGGGCGGGGCACCTGTCAAAACGAGTTTGATGGAAAGTATATTCCTGTTTTCTCTCTTATTTGATTTCATCTTGTTTTAATCCCAGAAACCAACGAAGCACAGAGGTTTCACGATTCATTAAAAGTTAAATAAACTATCATCTTAATTGTCTTTATTTTTAGTTAGTTTAAAACTTTAGAAAATAGTTTTAAAATCTGAAAGTTTCAGAAGGGATTGGCAAGAACATTCAAATATTGGTGGAAAATAACAGTAACTTCTACAAAACCTTTGGAAATAAATGTATTCACATTATTATTATAATATTTCACAGTAAACCGAATAAACCAAATCTAACTAACATTTTTTCGGTGGTGGTGCTGAAGGGATCAAATCCTGAAGGGATCAAATCCTGAAGGGATCAAATCCTGAAGGGATCAAATCCTTGGGTTCCTGTGCGGCCCGCTCTTCTGAATCTGTGAGCAGCTGAATATTTGATGACACACGAACGCCACGTCTGAACAAAGCAACAGCCTGTTAATTAGACGGAGTGCTCACAGCAGCTTTCCGTCCGGAGGGGCGACCTGACCACGCCCCCAGCGTGTCACATTACACTTTTTTCCATTCCCGATTATAACAGAGCGACTGGCAATAATGCCATGTAGATATGGATCTGTGGTGGAAACGTTCCTAACCAGATACCAGCTTTCTGTGAGCCCCGGCAGAAAAAACATACATTATTGAACATCATCAGTGGACAGGGACACAGAAAAACAACCAGTAGTGATAGTATTACTATATTACTAAAACAACACATACACAAAAAAAACACACTTTTCCATTTCCTCATGAAAATGAATTGATTGGGAATTTTAATACAGTAATGCCTTTTTAGAAATCTAAAATTCAGATAAATATTAAAAAAATAATAATTTTAGCATGATACATAAGTTACAGAAGATTTAGTGCATTTTTTGTACGTAATTTCATTTTTAATCTATAACTGTATAACTGTTTACTTGCATAAACCGTTGATTTGAACTCCACTGAAAACAGGTCTTCCTCCGCTCTCGGTGCACGCCTTGGCGTCCGCGTACTAAAGCTGCCACGATTAGTCGACTAATCGATGATTAATCGACTATTAAAATAGTCGACGACTAATTTAATAGTCGATTAGTCGTTACTTTATATTATATGGAGTTAGAGTGTTGAAAAATTGAAAGTTATAATGGCATTATGCTAGCTTTTTGGATTATTTTTTTAGGCTAATTTGGAGTTTAGCTAATATTTAAGCTACATGCTAGCTATTTTGACTAATTTAGGATTGTTTCTGTTTTTTAGGCTATTTGGCAGTTTAGGTAATATTTAAGATACATGCTTGCTGCTTTGGCTAATTCAGGATTTTTTTCAGTTTTTTAGGCTAATTTGAAGTTTAGCTAATACCTTAGCTACATGCTAGTTATTCTTTGGCAAATTTATGATTTTTTTTTATTTTTTTAGGCTGTTTTGGCGTTTAGCTAGCATGCAGCTGAAATATTAGCTATTTTGGCTAATTTAGGATTTTTCTTCAGTTTTTCAGGCTAATTTGGAGCTTAGCTAATATTTAAGCTACATACTATCTATTTTGACTAATTTAGGATTGTTTCTGTTTTTTAGGCTATTTGGCAGTTTAGGTAATATTTCAGGTACATGCTAGCTGCTTTGGCTAATTCAGGATTTTTTTTCAGTTTTTTAGGCTAATTTGAAGTTTAGCTAATACTTCAGCTACATGCTAGTTTTTTTTTGGCAAATTTATCCTTTTTTTTGTTTTTTAGGCTGTTTTGGTGTTTAGCTAGCATGTAGCTAAAATATTAGCTATTTTGGCTAATTTAGGATTTTTCTTCAGTTTTTCAGGCTAATTTGGAGCTTAGCTAATATTTCAGCTACATGCTATCTATTTTGACTAATTTAGGCTTTTTTTTGTCTTTTCGGTTATTTTAAAGTTTAGGTAATGTTTCAGCCGGCTTTCAGCTTCAGCAATTTTAGTTATTAATTTCAGCATCTTCAAATATCAATTTCAGTCTACAAGATTCACAATACCATTATTGCAGGTAGTTGTTTATATCTAGTTTTTAGTTAGTTTAAAGCTAATGATGGTTAAGATGTGGGTTTTACATTCAGTTTGCGCATGAACCAATTAGTCGACTAATCGGAAAAAATAATTGGCGATTAGTCGACTATTGAAATAATCGTTTGTGGCAGCTCTACCGCGTACACAGCACGCGTTACAGCAGGAACATCATCAATGGGCGACTTTGTAGTTAGTGACAGAATAAACACAAAACACCACAACTACTAACTATTAAAGGATGAAGTCTGACGAGGTGTTCGTTTCATAAATGAATGGTGAATGCAGAGGATGAAATGAGGCATGTCAACATACTGTACGTGTTATAGTAATGATAAGAAGTTTGTGGTAAATGTTTTTTGAATTGTCTAATTTGAATAAATTGGAGCACTCTGGACCAGATGCTTTGTTCTTGTTTATTTCTTAATTGACTGAGATTGAAAATAATCCCCCTTGGTGGTGTAAAAGGAAAGGTTGGAAGTCTTTCATATTAATAAATAAACTTCATAAAGTCACTTTTTAAATTTTGTTTTGATTATCTTACTGCATCACAATGTCATAAAGTTAAATGAAAATACCTCAGAACAAGGCTTTTCACAGGGATTATTAGGTTAGATTAAAAATAGATTAATCATAGCAAGTCCTCATTAATTAGAATTAATTGCATGACAGCAAAATTATAAAGTAAATAAGAGTTAACCCTTTAAAACCAGAGCTTTAGCTCCAATGTTGAACACTTATACTTTACATAATAGTAAATTTATGAAACGCTTAACAATACATTAAGAGTTGAACAGCAGTTCTGAAAAGGCCGGTTTTGTCAGAATCTGCAGGAATTTCATATTTGTGTAAAAAGGTCAAAGAGCGTGTTGTTCAGGTGTCACCATTGACTGTATGAAAGAACTGGACAAAGCAGGTGTGACATCATCCATAGAAATTGCCTTACCTTCAGCTCCAGCTAAATGAAGTCAATTCAGTCGCCATGTTGGAGCCAGACGACAGTGATTGGTCTGAGTCAACATTTCTATGTAAACTACTGTCACCAATCAGGAACCAGCTTGTTCAAAACACACACTGAAACGGGATTCATGAGAATCTGTCGATCAAATATTGGAGCTGGGGGCCAGTGGGTACCCCATGCAATTATTGAAGCTTCTGATTGGTTAGTTTATAACTTGAATGATGCAATGAAGAAAAATAATGTAAAACTTAAAGAATGACTGAGTAAAAACTGTTAATTTCTCTGTAGAAGTATATCAGATTCTGGAGCCATGGAGCCAGCAGGTACTTCCTGTTGGGGACGCCGGGTGGGTAGGGGGGGGTCACTATGTCCACTTCTCTTTAACAGTCAATGGGTGTCACCAGAAACATCTCCAGTGTTAAAGGGTTAATCAGCGCTTTTGAATTGTTTCAGATATATCATTGACTGCTTCTCTTCCACCATTAGGGCTGTCACAAACGATTATTAATAGTCGACTAATTACCGATTATTTTTTCCGATTAGTCGACTAATCGGGTCATGCGCAAACTGGATGTAAAGCTCATATCTTAACCATTATTGGCGTTAAATTTGAAGTGTTGAAGCTTTACTCTAACTAAAAATAAAGACGATAGTTTATGAAACCTTCAATGAATCATGCAGCTTCTTTACTTCATTAGTTTATGGTCGACATGGTCACTATTTGTGGCAGCCCAGCTTAACCATCATTAGCTTTAACCTAACTAGAAACAGATAATGCTAGTGTGAACGCTGGTCGCAAGAGACGCTAGTGCTTATAGCTGAAAATGCTAAAGTTAATACCTAAAAACGCTGAAGCTAATAGCTGAAAAGGCTAAAGCTGATAGCTAGCTAAAATATTAGTTAAATGCCAAATTAGCCTAAAAAACTGAAAAAAAAAGCCCAAGTCAGCCAAAACATCTAATACACAGCTGAAATATTAGCTAATCTCCAAAATAGCCTAAAAATGAAAAGAAAAAAAAAAAGCCTAAATTAGCTAAAATAGTTAGCATGTAGCTGAAATTTTGGCTAAACTTCAAAATAGCCAAAAATACCTTTTAATAAATGCCAAAATAGTCCAAAAAGCTAGCATAACACCATTATAACTTTCAACTTTACAACACTCTGACTCCATATAATATAAAGTAACGACTAATCGACTATTAAATTAGTCGTCGACTATTTTAATAGTCGAGTAGTCGTCGATTAGTCGACTAATCGTGGCAGCCCTATCCACCATATATGATTACTTTATTATTTAAAACAGAGGTGTCAGACTCAATCGCATGAGGGGCCAAAATCCAAAACACACCTTAGGTCGCGAGCCGAACAGGACAAACATTTATTAAACACCCTAAAACAAAATTTTTAAAAATTTGAAACCCTAACTTTTAAACATAATTATGAACTAGAAATATAGTATTACCGGCAATAATTCTAGTGTGAATGCTGTAAACTGAATTTGGCCTCTCAAAATGCCAATGCTGACAGCTGAAGATGCTGAAATTCATAGCTTAGGACGCTGAAGCTGATAGTTGAAAATGTTGAAGTTGATGGCTGAAAACGCTGAAGCTAATAGCTGAAAATGCTGAAGCCAATAGCCGAAAACGCTGAAGCCGACAGCTAGCTAAATTATTAGCTAAATGCCAAATTAGCCTAAAAAAACTAAAAAAAAAAAAAAAAATTAAGTTAACCAAAACAGCTAGCATTTAAATGAAATGTGAGCTAAACTTTAAAATACCCTAAAAAAATGAAAAAAGACTAGATTAGCCAAAACAGCTACTATATAAATATTAGCCTTACTCCAAACTAGCCTAAAAAACTTTTTAATAGCCTAAATTAGCCAAAACAGCTAGCATGTAGCTAAAATATTGGCTAAATTCCAAAATAGCGGGAAAAAAAATCCTAGTAAATGAAAAAATACTACAAAAAGCTAGCAAAAAGCAAATTTTAAAAAATTTAAAACTAACGTTTTTAACATAATTATGAATAATAAAAAGGCAGGAATATTATTCCAGAATAAATCAACTTAAACATGAATAACTTTCAATATTTTACTCTTCATAAAAATATATTTTGTTAAATTATACAAGTTAGAAATAGAGCAAGACAACATCGGGCCTTTAATAACAATAAAATAAAATGATCTGGAGGGCCGGATGGAATTACCAGGAGGGCCGGATCCGGCCCCCGGGCCTTGACTTTGACACATGTGATCTAAAACAAACAAACACAACCTGACCCTTAATAACAATGTAGTAAACACACCCAAGAGCTCATAAATAACCATCATGCAACTGCAAAGCACCTTAAACACTAAAAAAAGTTACCCATCAAACGTGTTACTGTTGGAACCACACTTCCCCGGCAGAGACGGTTTATTTGTGGATGCATGGAAAGGAGGAGGAGGAGGAAGTGGCAGATATTTTCCACCTCGACAGACTGAGGAGGCGAGGGGGGGGGTCTGATGACAGCAGAGGCAGACAGACAGGTCTTAAAAAAACTCTGATCACACTCCAACCAGCGAAGCCGTGATCACTGAGCTGGAATCCCTGTGTTTACGCTGCTAAAAATAGATTTCACACACTGAGATGACGTGGATGCTCGTGACGAGACCCCCCCCCTCACAATCTTCCCAACCGGGAGTCACGCTGTTGTTGGTATGCAGCCCTCATCGCACAACGCCACCTCTCCGCCGATAAAAGCAGGGAAACAGATGGAGGGAGAGCGAAGGGAGTTGGGGGTGAAGAGGAAAGTGGGGCGGGGGTGCAGCAATCAATACTATGACTCATACTTTCTGCAGAGGATACCTCCTACCAGCAAACATTTACATAAAAATGTCATTTTGGTTCGGACACTCAGATCCTTTTCTAGAAAAATTAAAATGCTGAAATTGTTCCGAGTGAAAGAAGCTGAAGCAGAACACTGTCAACCGTCTGACGGTTAAGTCCATTGACTGTACACAGAGAACTGGACTGAGCAGCTGAGACATCATCCATAGAAAATGACATGCTTCCATGTCCATCGCCATGTTGGAACCAGACGTCCTCGGTAAGCCGTGATTGGTCCAAGTCGGTTTTATTTTACATTTTTGTGGAAACCACTTCCTCCAATCAGTAGTGAGCATGTTAGAAAGGCCTTCCATTTAAATTGGGCTCTGGAGAATCTGTCAATCAAATGATTTGAACGCTCAGCGTAAGACCACCTCCATGGAGCCGAATTGGGGCCGCACATTTTTGAAACCCAAATAAAAACAAAAAAATGTAAAATGTCCCAAACTTTTTGCTGTTTTAAAATAAAATTAATTATGTTCAGCTTCAAATGTTCTGGGTTTTTTTAAGTTTCCAAACTCAACATTTCAATTTCAAAACTTTTTATTTCAGTTTCTAATCTGAAGTTACCACCCACAACGATTTTGATTGGTCCTTTGTGTCAGTTACACCCCAATGTGTCACAACGGGGCAAAAAGTTTTGAGACTCAAATTTTCAGATTTGAAAACGAAAAAGATTTGAAATTGAAATTTTGAGTTTTGAAACCTAAAAAAACAGCATTTGAAGCTGAAAATAATTAAGTTTATTTTAGAATAGCAAAAAGTTTGGGACATTTTACTTTTTTGTTCTTGGCTAAACACCAATATTTTTTTCAAAGTTTTTTCATTTGGGTTTCAAATATTTATAGTCCAGATTTGGCTCCACACACTTCCTTTATTGAGGCATCAGATTAGTCAGTTTATACCTTAAATAAAAACAGAAAAAATGCAAAGAAACGAGGATTATAAAGAACATGTTGTATAAATGTATCAGGGCAAAGATGGTTATGCTGACCAATAGAACAACTAAGTAATAGCTGTTTTCAGGTTTTCAGGTTTTTTGGACCAGCGGGTACTTCCCAATTTAGAACACGAGGGGGAAGGAGTCACTCAGTCCAGTTTTCATAAACAGTCAATGGTTATGTTGAATGATTATAACTCTTTAGTGTCAATTTTGTAATTTACTAAGATTTTTTTAGGCTATTCTGGAATTTAATATTTCAGCTACATGCTAGCTGTTTTGGCAAACTTAAGCTTTGGGGGTTTTTTTTTCCATTTTTTAGGCTAATTTGGCATTTAGTTAATATTTCAGTTGGCTGTTAGCTGCAGCGTTTTTAGCTATCAATTTCAGCATCTTCATTGGCCAAATTCAGCATACAGCATTCATGCTAGCAAAGGTGATGCTATATGTCTACTTCATAATTATATTAAAAAGTTACGGTTTTAAAGTTTTAAAAGTGTAGTTTTATAGTGTTCAATAAATGTTTATCCTGTTCTGTTGTGTTTTGGATTTTGGCCCCTCGTGTGATTGAGTTCCACACCCCTGACCTACATGGAACCAAGTCACAAATTTGCGTATGCCTCTCACAAAAACCACAAACAACACCAGAAGATTTACGTAACAATTGCATATAGACATCGCAAAAATACTCATAAACTGTGTAACTCTCAACCAACCAAACATTTTGAACATCTCAAAACCGAATTCAGTTAAGACCCGTCAGGCAAAATCCTCAACAAACATGTGCACACAATTTACAAACACAGTTATGAATTACGTATATCATGAAAGAAAGACCAAAATATCACATGTAGACATGACACGGCCTTCAATGATTGAAGAGACATTACATGAGAAGGGAGGACATGTTAGGGTTATTGTCATGTGTTTCCCCTGGGCTGATTGCCACTCCTCCCTGACGGGCTACACCTGTGTCCTTTGTTTTTTTTCACTCTCCTTTCTGTATTTAATGGGTTCCTTCCCCTCACTTCCTTGCAGGTTTGTCTTGTCACCCTTACCACTAATCCTGTCTGTCATCCATGGTTCTTGTGTGTTTTTGTGGAGTTTTGGCCTCAGTTAGTTTGGACTTTACCTTAGTGACTGTTCCGTTTTTAAGCCTTGTGCTCTTCCTTTGTTTTGGATTTTTGTTATTAAAAGACACTTTGATTTGGAGCTCGCAGCTGTCCTGCAATTGTGTCCGCGCACCAAAGCCTGACAGTTATGAGATCAACTTAAAGGTTTCAGAAAGTCAGTAAAAAACTGTATTCGGATGAAGATCAAAGACAAACATCGTGAGCTGTAAACAGAATCAGCTGTTTTAATGACAGCTTGCTGAGGCAGTGATCTGTCAGAGTTTACCGTGAACCCAAAGTACATTAAAATTCTGGATCAGGAACGTTTTCCAGGAGCTTTTGACAGTGGAGCAGTTTTAATGATGAAGTAGCTAAAAGCAGTTTGCTTGGGGAGGGAAGGGGGTGTGAACTTTTAAGGTGTTCGCAAAAATTGCGATGAGTCATCCTCCACAGCAGAAGAAGGTGGTGCCTAATCTGGGATTTTTGCTGACTAAGCAATCACATGAGGTCAATCCTGATCTCACAGGGAGCATTATTATGCAGAACAGAGCAGTTCAGATCCCATAGTAAAGATTAGGTGTTAACACACTGTTAGGATATGGAGCCAAGAAGTATGGATACAACTTTATTGAATTTACAAACTGCAGAATTTCTCTGAATATATATATATATATATATATATATATATATATATATATATATATATATATATATATATATATATTCAGAACCTAATTATAAAGCTATAACAGCCAAAACTACTATTATAATAATTAAACGATACAAACGGAGGAAAATGGAAACTAAAACCAACCTAAAATAGCTCAAAGGAAAGCAAAATGCTAAATTTACCACCAGAAGCTTTTTTGCATCGATAACATTCCAGCTAAAATGAGATAAAAAAGTTCTAAAAGTAAAATATTAACAGCTCAAATGATTGAAAATGCTAAATTAACAACTAAATGGCTTAAAGATGTTAATAGATGCTAGAAAATACAGAAAAAAATAGAAATTTAAGACTCTAAAAATAATAAATTAGACAAAAAGATTTTTTAAATGATTTAGCTAAAAAAGTTATATAGCATCCCGAACACCAAATGAGCAGAAAAAAATCAGAATAATTACAAATAAAGACAAAGATGCTAACTTTATTGCACGCAGAAGCTTATTCCTGCACTACATTTTTCATTTTTTAACTAAAAAAGACAACGTGATTATAATTACTGTGATCTTATTTTTAACTGACCCTTGTTTTTTGACTTTTTTGACAGGTTATCATTTATCAGTTGTTATTTTACGGAACACATTCCCTGAATTCCCAAACTACTCACTAAAAAGACAGCATAACACAGCACCAATTGGTGGATTTTAACCAAACTCAGACACATGCTCTCTACTATTTAAACCACAAATATGATGTCATCCACTTTTCAAAGTAAAAAGCTAATAAATTAAACATTCAGTGAAGACTTTTTATGAATCCACTGTGTTTTGATGATGATTTATAAAAAATTATTTACATTTTTTTTTATGTGACACATCACTCAAACATAATACATTGTGGTCTATATTTGCTGATGTAGAAAGCATCGATACAAACTGGTTCTTCACAGACTTCTGATCATTTTCAGGAGTTGTGAATTGTCTCTACACAGACTTATTTATATAGTGTACTACGTGTAAGTCGTCACAAGTGTTTCCAAACCGATCAATAAATCGTTCACACTTTTGAAAGGAAACCTGAGCAGAACCAGAACTGTTAGTTAACAGATGCTCAAGTTGGCCAAATAAAATCAACACATTCTCCGTTTAAGTCTATAAAAACCACTCTGATCATTATAACGTATTAAAATGAAAACCATGTAGAGTCAAACTCCCAAACTGAGAAGTAAAAATGCTAGAAAACAATAAAAAAAATAAATAAATAAACCTCTAAGCAAAACTTTGGACATTTAAAGTCACTAAACTTCCCATTTCCAACTGAATTTACATTTTAGAACTCAGAAAGGAGTCGTTACCGTCGGTCTTAAATCTTCCCTCATAGAGCTCAGTCTCTAGACAAGTTATGATGACCTCCCACGCTCCATGCACACGGCGGGGAAACGGCCAGCAGCGCCTGAACGCAGCGATAGCTCTGAACTTTCTCTCTTTCAATAAAAAAGAAGCTGGAATCTGTCGTTTTTGGAAGGTTAAACGGTTCTGTCCGTGTTATCGGTTCACTGAGTTCTCCGAGTCACGCCAAAAGCTTCGCAGTAATCGCTGAGAACTCTTTAAATTGGAGCTCAGATTAGCTCTGTGGTCAGAAGTATTTTTCTGTGTTTTAGAGAGCTGTGAAGTGAAGTCTGGGCTGGACCGTTGGAACGTTCCATCGATCATCTCATCGCTCAGATGCTCTCTAGTAAAAAACCCACATGACCAACCCGGTTTCATTTTAGGATTTAGTTTAGGTTTTTAAAAAAAAAAAAAGATTTTTTCTGAATTTTTATTTTGTTGATCTGTAATACACAGAAGAACTGGGCTTGGATTCTGTATCAGAACAATGTTCTAAACAGATCAGGAATAACAGCATTAGAACAGAATGCAGACAGTGGAGCGACTGAGTCAAAGTTTGACCTGAATCACTCAGAGATGCTGTAGGAAAATCTTAAAGTCCAACTCCGAACGTCTTTTGATCTATTTAGAAGCGTTCCCAGCGGTTTTTCAGTTATGATTATGCTGTTTTTAGCCAATAATCTTTTCAAAAATTGTTTTCTAGGACATAGTTTCAGCAGGAGTTTATCAGAAATTCACCTTTGAGTTGTGGGTAGAGAAGCCACGCCCCCTTCGTCTGGCCATTGCTAAGAACTATGAGAATGTAGCTTGTGTTTCTGTCACAAAAGCTTAATTTCCACTGATCAGTCCAGTCTGGGACCGTCCAGTCCGGTATTTTAAGCGTTCCCATTGTTAAATGGACCCATTAAACCAGGAGTGTCAAACTTAATCGCACAAGGGACCAAAATCCAAAACACACCTTTGGTCACGGGTCAATTTATTGAACACTGCGACATTTTTAAAATTGACCAACTTTTTTTTTGAACTAAATACAATTTAAAAATTACCAGCTAGTCTGGTAACTATTTAAAAAAGCGGTTGGATTGGTAGCTATGAAACATGAAAGCTGTGAAATTGAAAGGAAAAAAATGCGCCCCTGAATGCCTAAAAGAAGAGCTGAAGGTCACTGGCGTAGGTAATCGCTGAAGCTGGAAGCTAACGCGGAACTGAAGCTTGAGCTGATACTGAAGCTGGCTCTGCGAAAAATTGTGGAGCTAAGTAAGCTGAAAGATGAGCTATAGCTAAAGAAAAAGGAAAAAACGCTGAGCTTTAATAGGGAAAAACGCTGCTTTCTGATAACTGAAGCTAATATGAACTAAATACGCTAAAACAATAGCTGTAATAAACGCTGAAGCTAATGCTGAAAGCTGAATTAAGCGCAAAAACGCTGAAGCTAATAGCTGAAAACGCTGAAGCTAATAGCGGAAACGCTGAAGCTAATAGCGGAAACGCTGAAGCTAATAGCTGAAAACGCTGAAGCTAATAGCTGAAAACACTGAAGCTAATAGCTGAAATCACTGAGCTAATAGCGGAAAACGCTGAGCTAATAGCGAAAAACCTAAGCTAATAACTGAAAAAAACTGAGCTAAATAGCTGAAAACATTGAAGCTAATAGCTGAAAACCCTGAAGATGATACCAGCTAATATATTAGCTAAATGCCAAATTATCCTTAAAAAAAAAAAAAAAAAAAACTTAGGTTAGCAAAAACAACAAACCTGTAGCTGAAAAAATACCAAAATTTCAAAATAGCCAAAAAGCCGAAAAAAAAAGTTGACTAATCGGAAAACATAATCGGTAATCAGTCGACTAATAAAATAATCCTTTGTGGCAACCCTATTTTCCACTATCAATATAATCGATTTATATCAATTAATGCTAAATACTGCGTAACATAGATAGGATTGAAAGTGTTTGATCTGAAGTATAAGAAATAAACATTTAAACAGAAAACCAGGACGGGGAATAACACATTTCTGTCTATCACGGGATATAATGCTCAGGAAAAACAAAGTACCACACTTACAGTAATTAAGACTCTGCTAATCAGAGACAATCAACATGATGGTGTTCAAACAGCCTCTGTGTGGAGCCCCATAACCTCTGTGGCCCCTACAGCCTCCATTTGTGACCTAGTGGCCCCCACCTGATTTGCAGCATAATTTAACTCTGACAGAGACAGTATTGGAATCAATTATCGTTCTAATTAATGAGGACAGGTGAGTTAATTAGCAATGTAATGATGTCATGGCTTCTACCCATCATCCTCAGCATGACGATATCAAAGGCTCACCTGCATCTCCGCAGCCTGACCTCCTCTCTGTGGCTTGACGGTCCTCTCTGGGCGGGAGATCCAGCCTGAGGATGACGGCGCTCCCTCGGTGCGGAGGTCCTGCCGCTCCCCTCACGCGGCGCTCCTTCGGCGGGGTTCCTCCCGCCTGTCCGCCGCCGTCAGCCCCACGCTCCTCGCCTCCCGGAGCCCCGCTGCTCAGCCCGGGCTTCAGCGTCAGTGCTGCCGGCGAATGAATAGAGTTTCGCCCTCCGGCCACAACCACGTCCAAACACGATCCATCCCCGGCTCTGAGGCGGGAAGATGGCGCCCCCGTGCGGCCGCTCAGTTAGCAAATTAGCTCGAAAAAAAAAAAAATAAAGTAGCTCGATCGTTGAAAATAATTAAGCAAAAACGAAGATATTTCATAAACGTCAATTGATAATGATTTATTATGTAAATTGAACAGAACTGTTACAGTTTAAAAACACTAATTTAACTTTGTGTAAAAAAAAAAAAAAAACGTTTGATTTGTAGTAAAATAAAAATGACCAAAAAATAACGACAAACTATTGTAATAAAAAACATTTAAGTGTATAAAACGTATTTTCTGCTAGATAAAGATAAATAACTGCTTATTAAAGTAAAGATAAGTCCTATGTTAACTTACTTTGTTAAAAAAAAAAAGCTAACGTCATCGCTGTTAGCTAAACTTTCCCGCTTCAATTCAGGACCGGAAGAAGCGTCAGGTTTTTTTTTTTTATTATTTTAATAAATTATGAGGAAAAATAACTTTCCAAAAAATCTCTGCTTCATTTTTGCATTTTATTTAATAAATAAAATAAAATATATTTTTATACATTTATGTAAAACACTAAGGTCATATTTTAAAAGTTTGTTCATTCATTCATTCATCTTCTCAAGTAACCAGACTACCATGGGCGAAAGCTTTAGTCAAAAACTTTTTTTTTTTTCAGATTTTTGTTAAAAAAAGATTGCTTTATTGTGCAACAACATTACAGGTCCAGTTAAAAGTTCAATCTGTGAGAAAAAAGCAAACAGGAAACAGTGCACTAAAATAAATAAATAATAATCCTGACAGTTTAAAGGAGAAACGGTCGCTGATAACTTGAAATATGTCGACGCTGCAACAGAAGTCAATCGCAAACTTAAAGAAAAATGCTTCGAAATGGAAAGCAAACAAGAAAAAAGGCAAAATGATTCAAGTAAACAAATATTTCCTTCAAGTTCAGTAAGTTTGGCCCAAAATGTTATGAACTAAAAGACATTTAAAGCACATTAAAAAAAAAAAACATGAGTCCATAAAAATTGAAATAGTAAATATTGGCAAAAACGTTAAAAATGGAAGTTGTGGTATTCAAGATAAAGGAATGTTACACTGTAAATTCACATTTTAAACACAAATTCTTTAAGAAGAAATGTACTCTTTAATGTGATAAAACTTTTTCATTACAATATTTTCCAGACTATAAAAGTAAACGACTGTACAAATCTGTTTTACTAAAAATAGACTCCAAATATCACAATAGGCTTCCATCGTATAAAAAAATATCCCAGAGTAACCGGTATAAAAGACGTGGGTGTAGGTTGGCTGTACAATCGCTGTGACATTCCTAAACGTTGGCAGAAGAGCGGAGGATGTGGAATCTCTTCAGGAACATTCGGATGGAGCCCAGATCGCGGTTCAGACGCTCCAGACGATTCTCTAAAGCCGCCTGAGAAGAAAAACGACACAGAAAAGGTGAAGGCTCCTCCCCCTTTGCTTTCCTGTAGTGATCGTTTACACCTTTCAAAATAAAATTTCATTCATTAAAAATTCAAGTCAATTTAATTTGTAGAGAACCTTCAAAATAAAACAAGTTAAAAAAGAAATGTGTGCAAATATAATAAGGTTTAGCCTCCAAAACAAAAGGGCTTTCTACAAATATACAGCTGGTGTGTTTGAAGAGTCATCGTGTTACAGTAAAATCTGTCCAACACAAGAAACCTTCAGCGTTTATCAGCTTGTTCAGCTGCTGGACAGGATTAGTTAAAAAGTAAGTAAACAAACAAACAAACAAACTGTTGTGACACTCAGAAAAAGGTAGATACTTTAAAACAGGAGTGTCAAACTCAATCACACAAGGGGCCAAAATCAAAAAAACGCCTTAGGTCGCAGGATGAACATTTATTGAACCTCTAAAACTGTAGTTTTTAAAACTTTAAAACTGTAATTTTTAAACATAATTAGGGCTGCCACAAACGATTATTTTCATAGTCGACTAATCACCGATTATTTTTTCCGATTAGTCGACTAATCGGTTGATGGGCAAAGTGGATGTAAAGATGCTGAAGTTGATAACCAGCTAAAATATTAGTTAAATGCCAAATTAGCCAAAAATTAAAAAGAGCCAAAGTTAGCCTAAATAGCTAGCATGCTGCTGAAATATTAGCTAAATTCCAAATTAGCCTTAAAAAAAACGGAAAAATCCTATATTAGCCAAAACAGCTAGCATATAGCTGAAATATAAGCTAAACTCAAAAATTGCCTAAAAAAAACTTAAAAAAGCTTAAGTTAACCAAAATAGCTAGCATGCTGCTGAAATATTAGCTAAACTCCAAAATAGCCTAAAAAACCTTAATAAATGCCAAAATATTCCAAAAAGCTAGCAGAATGCTATTATAACTTTCAACTTTACTAAAATCTGACTTCATACAATATAAAGTAACGATTAATTGACTATTAAATTAGTCGTCGATTATTTTAATAGTCGATTAGTCGACTAATCGTGGCAGCCCTAAACATAATTATGGACTTGATATATAGCATTACCTGTAATAATGTTAGTGTGAATGCTGTAAGCTGAATTTGGCAGCTGAAGATGCTAGTGCTGATAGCTGAAAAAGCTGAATTAGCTGAAGTCAAAAGCTTAAAATGCTGATGAAAACGCTGAAGTTAATAGCTCAAGTTAATAGCTTTAAACGCTGAAGTTAATAGTTACAAATTCTGAATCTGAAAACGCTGATGTTAATAATTAAAAATGCTGAAGCTGATAGCTGAAAATGCTGAATTAGCTGAAGTTAAAAGCTTAAAATGCTGAAGATGAAAACGCTGAGGTTAATAGCTGAAAAAACTGAAGTTAATGGCTAAAGATGCTGAAGCTGATGGTTGAAAACACTGAAGTTAATAGCTGAAAACGCTGAAGCTGATTGCCAGCTAAAAAGACTTAGATTAGCCAAAACAGCTAGCATGTAGCTGAAATATTAGCTAAACTCCACAATAGTCTAAAAAATCTTAGTAAATGCAAAAATAGTCCAAAAAGCTAGCAGAATGGCAATTTTTGAAACTTTAAAACTGTAACTTTATAACATAATTATGAATAATAAAAACAGGAATATTATTCCAGAATAAATCAATTTAAACCTTAAATAACTTTCAATATTTTACTCTCCATAAAAATATATTTTGTAAAAATTATACAAGTTAAAAATAAGCGCAAGATAACATCGGGTCATTAATAACAATAAAATAAAATGATCTGGAGGGCCGGATCCAGAGATCCAGAGACCCCCCCCACCCCCAACCTCCCTCTTCTTCTCTTTCATCCAGTCCAACAGAGAAAGGAAATAGAAGTTACAAACAATATCAATATAAAACAAGTTCAGCATAAAATACAACAATCTGTCGAACACAAGAGGCTCTCAGCTCGAATCTGTTTGCTCAGCTGTTGGACAGGACAAGTTAAAAAAAGGAATAAATCTATTTTTTTGTGATCACATTGGTCACAAAAAAAAAACCAAAAAAAAAGAAACCAGTCATAGATTAAAGAGCGTGTTATTACACCAGCAACATCTCAGGTGTTAAAGGGTTTCTTTTCTCATATGTTTTTCTTTTGTATTTTAATTATGCAAAATAAACTTCAACCAGAGAGCCACAGTGGAGGAACATGCTCAAAATACAAAGGTGAACATGTTTTATCCGCACAGAAAAAAGTTCTGTTTCTCTTCAGTGACTGGGTTGCGGTTAATGGTCACGTGACTCGTTTGTTTCGAAAAAAGTAGTCGCGTTTCCATTAACTCTGAAATTTCGAAAAACGGAATTTCGATATTAAATTCTCCTAATGGAAACACCACAATTTCGAATAAACTCGCCTTTTTTTAAATAAAGTTTTTGCGCTTAGAGGAGGTGGTATTGGGCCGTATCGAAACAGTAGTTTTTTCGAAAAACTGTAATGGAAAACTTTTTTCAAACAAACGAGTCACGTGACATTAACCGGATATGACGTTTCGGACAGGAAGCAGGAAAAGCTTTTCACAGCAACTGGCCTTGCCTGCGTGCGCCAGCGGGCGCCACGAGAGGGTCCCACAGCATCGCACAGCTCATCAAAAGTTGAGCGTGTCATGCGAAAATGCTGAATCCACAGCTCTTCTGTGAATTCTTCAACCACGATTTCCCAAAAATGTTTGACTCTACGTCGCTCCCACGTATAAGGAGCTGCCGCTCCGAGGCTCGGATCAGACGTAGACGTCTTCTCTGAATGGAAGGATGAGAGCTAGCGCCGTGGCAGAAATGTGAATGAATCTACTGCACATCAAAATAGTCTTTATATCCTCGCCATGTTTTTTTTAATGACTTATCGGGGAATTACTTCGAGTTTTTCGCATAATCATGGTTTAATGGAAACGCTGTTTTTTCGAAACAGTGTTTTATCGAAATTCTAGAAATTTCGATAAAGTTTTGCGCAAAACTGTAATGGAAACGCAGTTAGTGTTTCCATTACAGTTTTTCAAAAAACTACTGTTTCGATACGGCCCAAATACCACCTCCTCTAAGCGCAAAAACTTTATTTAGAAAAAGGCGAGTTTTTTCGAAATTGTGGTGTTTCCATTAGGAGAATTTAATATCGAAATTCCGTTTTTCGAAATTTCAGAGTTAATGGAAACGCGACTATAGAGAGGTGAGACTTTCTTTTAGGAGAGAAAGTTTTTTAACGGAGTGCATAAACTCACCTCGTCCAAGCGGGTCTGCAGACTGACTCTCCCGCCTGCTCCGGGGATCCGGCTCAAAGCGGCTTCAACCTAAAACAGAGTCACACTTCAGAAGATCGGCCCGATGAGGCGGTCTGCTGGGGGGGGGGTCTGCGCTCCACCGCGACTCACCTGCAGTTTTTCTTGAGTGAGCTCGTCAAAGAGCCTCTCCGCCTCGGCCAGGGACTCGGGTCTGTCCGGGTTCAGCAGAACCGAGTCCTCGCCGGGGTCCCGCAGGTCCGGCCCGCTGCAGCCTCGCGGCTGCTCCCAGCCCAGCTGGGGGGCGCCCTCCGAGGGTTTGGTGCTGGAGCTCAGGGCTGGATCCTGAGGCTCTGAGGAGCAGGAGGACACAGAACATTCTGGAAGCTTCTTCCTCTGAACTCGGATGGAGCAGAAGTTGTTCTTGGACCTGATTGGATATGATCTCACTAATAGGACTGCCATGATAAGTCGACTAATCGACGATTAAAATAATCAATGAGTCGTTACTTTATATCATATGAGTCAGAGTGCAGTAAAGTTGAAAGTTATTATGATATTCTGCTAGCTTTTTGGATTGTTTTGGCATTTATTAAGTTTTTTTTGTGGCTATTTTGGAGTTCAGCTAATGCACATGTGTCAAAGTCAAGGCCCGGGGGCCGGATCCGGCCCTCCTGGTAATTCCATCCGGCCCTCCAGATCATTTTATTTTATTGTTATTAAAGGCCCGATGTTATCTTGCTCTATTTCTAACTTGTATAATTTAACAAAATATATTTTTATGAAGATTAAAATATTGAAAGTTATTCATGTTTAAGTTGATTTATTCTGGAATAATATTCCTGCCTTTTTATTATTCATAATTATGTTAAAAACGTTAGTTTTAAATTTTTTAAATTTGCTTTTGCTAGCTTTTTGTAGTATTTTTTCATTTACTAGGATTTTTTTCCCGCTATTTTGGAATTTAGCCAATATTTTAGCTACATGCTAGCTGTTTTGGCTAATTTAGGCTTTTAAAAAGTTTTTTAGGCTAGTTTGGAGTAAGGCTAATATTTATATAGTAGCTGTTTTGGCTAATCTAGTCTTTTTTCATTTTTTTAGGTATTTTAAAGTTTAGCTCACATTTCATTTAAATGCTAGCTGTTTTGGTTAACTTAATTTTTTTTTTTTTTTTTAGTTTTTTTAGGCTAATTTGGCATTTAGCTAATAATTTAGCTAGCTGTCGGCTTCAGCGTTTTCGGCTATTGGCTTCAGCATTTTCAGCTATTAGCTTCAGTGTTTTCTGCTATTAGCTTCAGCGTTTTCAGCTATTAGCTTCAGCGTTTTCAGCTATTAGCTTCAGCGTTTTCAGCTATTAGCTTCAGCATTTTCAGCTATTAGCTTCAGCGTTTTCAACTATCAGCCTCAGCGTCCTAAGCTATGAATTTCAGCATCTTCAGCTGTCAGCATTGGCATTTTGAGAGGCCAAATTCAGTTTACAGCATTCACACTAGAATTATTGCCGGTAATACTATATTTCTAGTTCATAATTATGTTTAAAAGTTAGGGTTTCAAATTTTTAAAAATTTAGTTTTAGGGTGTTTAATAAATGTTTGTCCTGTTCGGCCCGCGACCTAAGGTGTGTTTTGGATTTTGGCCCCTCATGCGATTGAGTTTGACACCTCTGAGCTAATGTTTCAGCTACATGCTAGCTATTTTGGCTAATATAGCCTTTTTTTTTGTTTTTTTAGGCTAATTTTGAGTTTACTAAATATTTCAGCTGCTTTGGCTAACTTGGACTTTTTTCAGTTTTTTAGACTGATTTGGCATTTAACTCATAATTCAGCTGGCTATCCGCTTCAACGTTTTCAGCCATCAGTTTCAGTAACTTCAGCTATCAGCACTAGCACCTTCAGCTGCCAAATTCCTCTTACAGCATTCACATTAATATTATCACAGGTAATGCTGTACATCTTGTTTTTCCAGTTTGCGCATGACCCGATTAATCGGAAAAAGTAATCGTTGATTAGTCGACTATTAAACTAAACGTTTGTGGCAGCTCTAGTCACTAAAGGTTTCTATCTCCGAAGTATTTCAGAAATCAACATCAGGCTGATCCCCAGATGAATGAAAATGATAGAAATTCTCTTCATGGCCGCCCGATAAGAGTAGAAATGTCATCTCCATCTTTAGGAGGAGCCTAAAACCTTCTTATTGTTCAGGTTGACCTGAGCGACCCCGAGTCCCGCTGCTACTTCCTCTGATACATATGTAGACGGCCTGAAGTTACTTTAGAGCCAGGCTTTTTCTCCACATCATCCCAGGATGCATCCCCCGACTGAAATGACCTGAAGTGACCTTCTTCCTGACCCTTTTGGGGCCTCAGAGTAACAAACCTCGGCTGTCGTCTCTGTCGGCGAGCGTGAACTGCAGCCTCTTTCTGGGACTGCGGCTGTGGAACGAATGGCGTCTTCTGTCAGTCTCGCCGTCCAACCTGCAGACGACCAAACATTTCTGGGATTGTTCCCGACTCGCTGAATAAAAAACATTTTTCTGTGACTATAAATGCTGAATCCTCACAGATAACAGAAGAAAAAACTTCAATGTTTCTAAGCAGAAATCAGACGAGATTTGAGACACGTTGGCAAAATAAGCACATTTAACAACTGCAGGTTTACAATGATAAAAAACAAAGAAGCAGATTTGTAACACAGTTCACAGACAATAATAATAATATATATATTTTTTATATTTCAGGGCCGATATTTATTATTAGAAGCCAAGAAGGCAGATAACTGAGTTTTGGAGCCAATATTAGTTTATAGTAAAAGTAAAAATATTAAAATCAAAATTTACAAAATAACTTTATTTCTAACACAAGTTACTAAAAAACAAACAAACAAATAAACAAAAAAAAAAATAGGTCCTAGAGGTGCAGGGATATCAGGCTCAGCAGCAGCTTTGTTTGTTTTTTTTTTTTAAAGTTAAATAAAAGTTAAAGTTGCCCGCCTAAATAAAGTAACATGTTTGCATTAATTGAATGACTTATCTTTGTGAAAAGTTAAAACAAACACGTCGTGTCAATATAAACGTAAATAAAAGTAAAAGAGAGTTCTTTAAATGAGACGCAGCGTTTCCTAATCATTCAGACCAGCGAGTTCTGAAGATTCTGCTAGGTTATGATCACATGAAGGAAATGTGAGCGATAGGAGGCGGAGACTCAGCGAGAGGCGCCTCACCTGTGCTGCAGGTGCTCCTCTCGAGGCATCGGGTGACCGAACGCGGTGGAGAAGTTCTCGGTGGGGCAGCGTTTGGGGCTGGACTTTGCAGACAGAGGCTTCAGTAACGTCTCTCTCTTCGCTGTTTGGAGAGAAACAACATTTGGAACGGGCTCGGGTTCTGGTCTCGTCTGACGGTTTGCTGGAGCGCAATGGTTCTGCTTACTGGGCGTGGTGGGGGGGCCGTTCCTCTGCGCCCGCGGCGGCAGGCGAGGAGGAGCGGTGGCTGTCCGGAGACAGACTCCTCCGAGCTCTCAGCAGAGCCGCTCCTCCGGCTCCTCCTCGCTCGGACGCAGGTTTGGGTTCCTGGAGAAGCTCGGCTCGCTCTGGAAGCAGACCTTTGTGCTTCCGCTCCACGAACCCCACCGTGGTCCTGTGGCGGCCGACCCCTGCAGGGACACGAGTCTCCTAAACTCGTGAACTTTGGGAGCAACAGTCAGGAAAGTCTTCCCTCTTTACCAGAATTCCAGCCTGAATCCCAGGAATGATGCTGGAAGGTTTTTACTCACTTTCCAATAGGGCTGCCACAAACGATTATTGTAATAGTCGACTAATCATCGATTAATTTTTCCGATTAGTCGACTAATCGGATCATGGACAAAGTGGATGTAAAGAAAATCTGAAATATGATTAGCTTTAAAACTAAAAAATCCTAAATAAGCTAAAATCGCTAGCATATAGCTGAAATATTAGCTAAACTCCAAATTAGTCCTAAAAAACTGTAAAAATCCCAAATTAGCCAAAATAGTGAAATATTAGCTAAACTCAAAATTAGCCTAAAAAACTGTATAAAAATCCCAAATTAGCTAAAATAGCTAGCATGTAGCTGAAATATTAGCTCAACTCCAAATTAGCCCTAAAAACCTGTAAAAATTCCAAATTAGCTAAAATAGCTAGCATGTAGCTGAAATAATAGCAAAACTCCAAATTAGCCTAATAAACTGTTAAACATTACAATTAACAAGCTAACATGTAGCTGAAATATTAGCTAAACTCAAAATTAGCCTAAAAAAACTGTAAAAATTCCAAATTAACCAAAATAGGTAGCATGTAGCTGAAATATTAGCTAAACTCAAAATTAGCCTAAAAAAACTGTAAAAATCCCAAATTAGCTAAAATAGCTAGCATGTAGCTGAAATATTAGCTAAACTCAAAATTAGCCTAAAAAAACTGTAAAAATTCCAAATTAGCCAAAATAGGTAGCATGTAGCTGGAATAATAGAAAACTCCAAATTAGCCTAAAAAACTGTAAACATTTAGAATTAGCTAGCTAACATGTAAATGAAATATTAGCTAAACTCCAAATTTGCCTACAAAACTGAAAAAATCCTAAATTAGCCAAAAGAGCTAATATGTAGCTGAAATATTATCTTAATTCCAAATTAGCCTAAAAAACTGAAAAAGTTTAAATTTAGCCAAAATAGCTAGCATGAAGCTAAAAATTAACTAAACTCCAAAATAGCCTGAAAACCCTTAATAAATGCCAAAATAGTCTAAAAGCTGACAGAATGTCATATAACTTTCAACTTTACTACAGCCTGACTCCATATATTATAAAGTAACGACTAATCGACTATTAAATTAGTTGTCGACTATTTTAATAGTCGATTAGTCGACTAATCGTGGCAGCCCTACTTTCCAAAACAATTTTGCTACAAATTTTTCTTTAAAACTTTTCTGACTCCGCCCCCTTCTTTGTGGTCACGTGACTGAACACATTTGCGGGACAGGCTGGACGTGACGTTGGCGTCTTACATGGCGCCCGGCTCTCGGTGGCTCTGGTCTCCTCCAGCTCTATCAGGGCCTTCATCACTGGCGTCAGCGGGCTGGACCCGTCTCTCCGGGCTCCGCCCCACTCCGGCGCTCTGCTCCGAGGAAGACTCTGCTCGCACTCGGGGGGAGACGCACACCTGCAGACGAGGACCTCCGTAAACCTCCTCCTCCTCCTTCGGTCTGACCGAACGGACCGTTCCGACCCACCTCCAGCTCCCGTCAGCTGACGACGCGTCCGCGGAGCTCCCAGACGAGGCCGACCTCCTCTGGAGTCCCGGCTGCTGGTTCTGCGACTTCCGGGCGCCGTTTAGCTGCTCGGACTTCCTGCGAGAGACGTCTGGCTCGGCGGCGCTTTGGCTGGGCGACAGCAGCAGGTCCGGGTGGTGGAAGAGGCTGCAGAGATTCAGAACCGGACGTCAGCGGGGCGTCCGCGTGGTCGTCCGGACGTTCTGCTGAGAGGTTTGAGTTTCTCACCCCGCCCCCGACGGCTGGGCGTGGCTGTGGGGAACGTACGCGGACCCGGGCCTGGCTCTCGTGCTCCAACTGCTTCACCTGAGCCTCCAGCTTGGAGACAACTCTGAGGATTCACACAAACATTCAGCTGAAGTCCAGAAGACCCAAAGAGCTGAAACAAAAACGTCTAAAATAATCCACATCATTATCCAACTGTGTCGTAAACAGCATTAAGCTAATAAATGTTTAATCCTTCTCCAGCCCTTCTGCAGCAACGAATATACTGCAGACAGCTAACAAGTCGAGACTTTTCTAAGAAATTTAAAAAAAAAAAATTGTAAGATGAAAGAAGAAAAAGCCGAAGAGAAAGCAAGAAAGACAGAACAGAGAAAAGAGCAACAGAACTAATAAAGATCAGTCAAAAAGTTATGAGATAAAGTCGTAGATTTATAACAAAGAAGGGAAAATTTTACGTGAACAAAGTTGTAAAAATATGAAAAAAATGTTGTAATTTTACAAGGAAAAGACGTCCAATTTGGCTTTAATAATGTTTCACAGTAAATTCTTCTGGCTGCAAGTAAAAAAAATAACAACAAGAAAGCGGAAGAACCCAGTTCCATCAACATTAGACGTAATATACAAATCTCAAAACAGAAAAAATGTACAGAATTTGGTCTAAATGTATTAAGAAACATATCTAGGGAGCTATTTTGATGCCAATATAATTTGAAACACAAATAAAACATTTTTAAAAAAATATTGGCGCTTAGCCCAAAAAAAATAAAAAAAAAAAGTAAAATTTGCACACGTGTAACTTTTTTTTGGCCAAACACCAATATTTTTTCCAAAATTTTTTATTTGGGTTTCAAATAATTTGGTTCCATAAATATCCCCCTACAGAGCAGGCTTTGAATGAACTCCTTTATATCTACTTAATGAACGTAATGTATCCACTCTTTATGTGGATATATATATAATATACAACCTTTTTTTTTCTTTTCTTTTTGTCGACGTTTTTGCCTCGTTCTTTTTTTTTCTAACTTATGTAAAACAAAAACAACGCCTGAAAAAGATCTTCATAAAAACATTATTAATGAATACTGTAAACATGTTTTTAAATCTTTTTCAAAAAAATAAACATAATTACAAATAAATAAACAAAAATGTTTCAACAAAGATGATAGAAGATTACATGTTTCACTTCTGTTGTAAATAGGATGGACATCACACAACTCTGCTTACTTTTAGCAAACCGTATTTTCAATAAATTACAACAATTTTGAAAAAAATTCCATTTAAAATTAAGCAACAAATTTATGATTTCATTCTTTTGAAATGCTGACTTTTTTCTCGTAATTTTTACGACTTTAATCTTATATATTTTTGTTTATGGTGGCCCTAATACTTTGTTAAATTGAGAGTTTTTCTTTTTAATTTACACCACTCCATCATTTTGAATAATTTACTTTCTTTAGGAAAACTTCACTAAAATAATTAAAGCAACCGCCACGGGGGACCCAATGTTATTGTTCGCCTGGGGCCCCTAAACTGCCAGATCCGCCTCTGCATCAAGATATTTACATTTAAGACACGAGAAAAAGAGAAAAGTTTCATCAAAACGCTGCACATCTGGAAATCCTCTTTCAGAACAACCAAAATATGGATTTTTTAAATATTTTGAAATGCTCTTTAAAAGATAAGGAAAAGTCAAACTGTCTTTAAAGCTCATTTTTGCCCGTTTCATTTTTTTTTTTTGTTGCTTTTTTCTAATCTGCAGGTACGAAAAAGGTATTTTTGTTCCGATAATTTGCTGAAAACTAGTTAAAAAAAATATTTCATGACAGCATTAATAATTTTGTGGACATAACGCAGCAAATCTGAGAAAAAACTCACTGAGAAAAGAAGAAATCAGTTTGTTTAAAACAAAAATATTCATCTAACTATTCAAATGATCAATTACTTAAAGTTTTGACCGAATACTTTAGTTTTTTCCTATTTGTATTACCAGAAAATACATTGATTTATTACCAATAAGAACAATATTATTACAAAAATAAGGAAAGAATGAAACTTAATTCTAGAATGGATCATTTAAAGAGTTTCATTCTGAAGGCATAAAGAAGCCTGGCAGGCCTTCTGACAGGAGGCGGAGCCTCCATAACGCCACGATCTTCCCTCAGAGATCCTCTCACCTCTTCAGCTCCGAGACGTGATCGTTGGCGTCCACCAGTTTGCTCTCGGTGGTCACCAGGTTGTTCTGCAGGAACGCAGAAAATCAAACTGCATGAAGATTTGTTTTCATCAAACCTCTGCTCTGGTTTCAGCTGAACGGCTGAACGGCGTCGCTTACCTTCACGGACTCGTGCTCCTTGCTTAGACCGTCGTATTCGGAGAGCAGCTGAGGAAACAAAACCAAAAAGGTCAAGGGAGCAGAGAACGGTGAATTTCATACCAGAGCGGTTTAACAAAGAAGCTGAATTGCTTCGTAAATCAAAGAAACGTGATTTTTTCTTTATTTATATTTAACTGTTCTGGGTTCAGGAGCATAAAGAATTTAAGTTAGATCAGCTCACCAACCAACCAACCAACGGTACGTTTGTGTAGCTGGGGGGGTCGGTGACCTCTAACAGTAAAAGAGCTGTTTGGTTTCTACGGTTTCATTTAATGGTTGGTGACAGCCGGGTCAGATTTCGCATCATAAGGCGAGCGGGGGTTCCCCCCTCCTGGACTCACGTCCTGCAGCATCTTGTACTCCCTCTCCCTCCTCGCCTGCTTCTCGTCGGCGTCCCGGCACGCCGCCTGCGCCGCCTCCTCCAGCTGCTGGACGCGCGTCCTCAAGCGGCTCGCCAGGGCGTCTCTCTCTCTGGCCGAGCGCTTGCTTTCTTCTAGGCGCTGCTGCAGCGACTTGACGGTGGCGGCGGCCGCGGCGTATCGCTCCGCCCACTCTGCCTAGCAACACAGAGCACAGGGATTTTTTTACGATCGATTACTTCAGTAACTGAAGCGAATAAAGACTCCAGATTACCAGCTTCTTCTCCAGCGACAGGTTGGTCTGCTCCAGGTCCTGAATGTGCCGCGTGGCGTCGACTACAGCCTCCTCCAGGTGTTTGCACCTGCAGGTAAACGGGCGGCGCGTTACGGCCTGGCGTCCGTCGATGACCGCGCGCTCATACGCACCTCTCCGTCAGCGCCTGGTTGCTCTTCTCCAGATCCCGCGGCAGGTCTCGCAGTCGGAGTTTCTCTCGCAGGATTTGGATCTCGGACTCGTAGTAGGCCTTCAGGTCCGCCACGTGTCGGGAATGCTTTTCTCTCAGGTTCTGCCGGAGTCTGAGGACAGAGGGGAAGCGTGAGGCCGGGGCTCGGGCGCGGCTCGGGCGGGGGCCGCGCTCACGTGCTGATCGGGCTCACAGAGAAAGGACGATGGGATCCTCCAGAGACGAAGACCTCTCCGCCTGCGGACCAGAACTCCGGGTCGGACCGGGCTTCGGGGGGCCGGTGAGGGTGCGGCTCCCCTCCTCTTCTGTGGCTGTGTGCTGCTGGCTGTCTGCGGGGGACAGCTGGGTTTTGGGGGGAGAGGGCCCGGAAACACTGGAGGCCTCGGAGGCGCAGCCGGGGGGGGTGGGGTTATACTCCGCCATGCTGTCAGGGGTCACGGGGGTCCCGACTCTGGGGTACGGGTGAGGCTGAGCGGCGAGGGAGGGGCTGCTGAAGAAGGAGGGGGAGGTGAAGCCGGAGGTGTGGTCGGACTGCCGCGGGTTCGCCGCTGCGTCCAACGTCAGCACCTGCAGAACCGAGTCAGAACCTCAGCGTTCCGTCAGGGACAACAGCGGATCACATGTCAGAGTCGAGGCCCGGGGGCCGGATCCGGCCCTCCAGATCATTTTATTTTATTGTTATTAATGGCCCGATGCTATATTGTGCTCATTTTCAACTGTAGAATTTTGACAAAATATATTTTTATGCAGAGTAAATTATTGAAAGTAATTTAAGGTTTAAGTTGATTTACTCCCCCTCTGCTGCACCCCGGCCCGCTCACGTTGGTGTGCGAGACATGACGAGCATTCGTCACGACGGCTGGACGGCTCCAATATTGCTCGGCGCTTTTTAATACAACGGTAATGTTAGGTTGGGTTGTATGGGGCTGTAAGTTAGTGCTAGGGATGATGGGATATCAGTGGAGGCTTACGCCCCATTTACACTGGATGCGAAAGCACCGCGAAGCGGCGCGGAACGGAGTCCGCTTCCATTCGGCGCCCTTGTTATCCTATCGCGTCGTTCACACAAGGCGCGGAGCGGCGCGGAGGGCCCGCGCGGTGCAGCGGATCGTTTCCGCGTCTGACCTATTTTGTGCGCGAGCCGCGAGCGTTCCGCGTCAATTCTGGCCGGAAGTTGCATGAAGATTTCAAAATATAACCAGTTTTTCACAATAAAATCCCGCGATTGACAAATGTGATCATGTTTTTGTATCTAAACAGGCGGTAGACACGGATATAAACACACAATCACAACACAAACGTGCGCGCGAGCACAGAGACACACAAAACAGACAGACACGCACACTTTTTTTTTTCTCTTTTCACAGACACGTACACACGTAGATCAACGTGGATAGACTCCGGTGCGGGGTGAGGAGTTTCGGGAGTTAATAAAACGACAACAGAGAGGCAGAGAGCAGCTCATCTTAGCAGAAACGGGGTAATATTTATAAAATACACAACACAGACAGACACGAGCGCACACAGATCAACGCAGTGAGCAGACTCCGGAGCGAGTGGGCGGGGCTGCGGGATTTTGAGAGAGAAAAAAGAGATGCAGAGAGCTGCTCCTCTTAGCAGACATATGGGTTAATAATTGTAGTTTATTAATTTACCCACACACACACACACACCTGCGAGCGCGTGCGCACAGACACACACAAAACAGAGATGCACACGCGCGCACACAGATCAGTACAGTGGGCCGACAGAGCGGGTGGGCGGGGTTTTGAGAGAGCAGTTTTTCTTAGCAGAAACATGGGTTAATGTCTTTAGGCCATGAAATTATCAACCATGATGGCAAAAACAAAAAAATCTCTAGCAGAAGCGCCTGTGAACCGCCGCGGAAAAATGCTCGTCTGGTGTGAACTACAGAGCGGAGCGGAAGCGCCGCTTCCGCGTCCAGTGTGACCCCGGCGTTACTTCTGTGCCATAGTCTTCAGAGGTGAATTTCTGACAAACTACTGCTGCTCTGCAGAAACTTTCTAGAAAAGTTCTAGAAAACTGCATATTTTTTTAAAATGAAGCCCATAATTAATGGACCAGAGAACCCTTTAAACTAGATCAGAAGATGATCGGAGCGGGACTTTAAGGAGCAGGGAGGGAATTCAGACACGAGAGTTTAGCGCTAAGAGAAGAATGATGACATCATCCTGGGTCACGTGACACACCTGTGGCGACAGCGAGCGAGACGTGCCGGAGCCCTCGCCGTCGGACCGCCTCCAGTCTCTGCGCTTGTTCTGATAAATCTCTCGGAGGGACAGCCGGGGCTCCTGGGGGGGGTTCTGCGGGACACGGAGCGGTTGGCGAGCGTTCGGGATCCAGCGTCACAGCCGCCCTGATGGGGGGGCTTTACTCACCAGGCTCTGGGACGCCTCCTGCAGGAGGAGGTAAGCGCCGCTGTCAAAGCTGTCCGGTAGGGGGCGGTAAAGCTCACACTCGTTCAGGCGCCAGTAGGTGAAACCTGAAAACACGAAAGGTTTCAAATCAGGAGATCTGAAAACGTCCCGTCATGTTTAAACCCAAAAAATACAAAGCAAAGGTCATGACATTAAAAAAAAAAAAAAAATCATAATAAATGCTTCCCTATTTTTTGTTGCTTTTTTGTGTATAAATTAGTGATTTGTGAATCAAAATTGCTATTTTTTTATGGCCACAAATTAGTCTTTTGTGAATTCAAGTTAAAATTTTGTGCATTCAAGTTTTGTGGAACCTGAGTTTAAAAATCATAAATATGATTTTAATTCCTTGGTATTTTGTATGTACAAAATTCTTAGCTTGTTGGAACAAAATGCTAATTTGTTCACAGAAAATGCTAAATTGTATGTTAAAAATGCTAACATGTGCATTCAAAACGCTAACTTGTTCAAACAAAATGTTAACTTGTTCACAGAAAATGCTAACTTGTTTCAGGAAAAAGCTAACTTGTTTAAACAAAATGCTAACTTGTTTCAGGAAAACGCTAACTTGTTTAAACAAAATGATAACTTGTTTTAGGAAAACGCTAACTTGTTTAAACAAAATGCTAACTTTTTTCAGGAAAATGCTAACTTGTTTAAACAAAATGTTAACTTGTTTTAGGAAAACGCTAACTTGTTTAAACAAAATGTTAACTTGTTTCAGGAAAACGCTAACTTGTTTAAACAAAATGTTAACTTGTTTCAGGAAAACGCTAACTTGTTTCAGGAAAACGCTAACTTGTTTAAACAAAATGCTAACTTGTTTTAGGAAAACGCTAACTTGTTTAAACAAAAAGTTAACTTGTTTCAGGAAAACGCTAACTTGTTTTAGGAAAACGCTAACTTGTTTAAACAAAACGCTAACTTGTTTCAGGAAAACGCTAACTTGTTTCAGGAAAACGCTAACTTGTTTAAACAAAAAGTTAACTTGTTTTAGGAAAACGCTAACTTGTTTAAACAAAATGCTAACTTTTTTCAGGAAAATGCTAACTTGTTTAAACAAAATGCTAACTTGTTTCAGGAAAACGCTAACTTGTTTCAGGAAAACGCTAACTTGTTTCAGGAAAACGCTAACTTGTTTCAGGAAAACGCTAACTTGTTTCAGGAAAACGCTAACTTGTTTCAGGAAAACGCTAACTTGTTTAAACAAAAAGTTAACTTGTTTTAGGAAAACGCTAACTTGTTTAAACAAAAAGTTAACTTGTTTTAGGAAAACGCTAACTTGTTCACAGAAAACGCTAACTTGTTTCAGGAAAACGCTAACTTGTTTAAACAAAAAGTTAACTTGTTTTAGGAAAACGCTAACTTGTTCACAGAAAACGCTAACTTTTTTCAGGAAAATGCTAACTTGTTTAAACAAAATGCTAACTTGTTTCAGGAAAACGCTAACTTGTTTCAGGAAAACGCTAACTTGTTTAAACAAAAAGTTAACTTGTTTTAGGAAAACGCTAACTTGTTCACAGAAAACGCTAACTTGTTTCAGGAAAACGCTAACTTGTTTAAACAAAATGCTAACTTGTTTCAGGAAAATGCTAACTTGTACATTCAAAATGTTCACTTGTGTGCTAAAAATGTTAACTTGTGTGTCCAAAATGCTAATTTGTTCACACAGGATGCTAACTTGTTGACTTAAAATGCTAACACCATCCCCGTTACACCTGCTTTGACCCCCCCTCCCCCCCTCACGGTTGTGTTTCCTGTCGGGGGGGTTGATACCTGAGGCCTCGGACATCAGGCTGTCGCTCCTCATCAGGGGGAGGCAGCTGGACGACGGCCTGACCGCCGGATGCTGGACACACAGACAGACTGGAATCAGGACGGTCACAGCAGAGGAATGTCATGGAAACGACCAGAACCCCGGTTCCGGCTCACATACCTGGTCCAGGTCCTCTGGACGGTTCTGTGTGCTGGGTTCTCTGAAGCTGCTGGTCTGGCCGTGCTCCTCCGGGGTTTCGGGGGACGCCTGTTCCGACTTGCTCTTCTTGGGTCTGAGCTTCTGTCTCTGAGCCCAGGAGGTGAACTGCTGGCTGGCTCTGCAGAAGGGAAGACTCGGTTAATCCAGACCTGGTCTGAAGCAGTCCAGCGGGTCAGCCGCAGGAGAACTCACTCCGGGGATTTCTGCTGGTTCTCTCCAAGCTCCTTCCCTCCATCGGCCCTTTCACCGGAGAACGGCGGCTGGAACGTGATCGCCGCCGTCTCCGAGCGTTCCTGAAGCTCGGAGCTCCACCGGAGGTGCTCCGCCTCCTCCAAGCCCCCCCCTCCAGGTTCCAGGCTGGCCTCCCAGGTGGTCAGGGTGCCGTAGCCGCTGCTGAGGCCCGTGGTGGCCTGCTCCTCCGCCTGGTTGTTGCTCTCTGATCTGGGAGGAGAGCTGAAGGTGCTGTGGACGGGGGCTGCCAGGGCGTCGGCCGCCGTGCGCCGGACGAGGGGGAACACGTACGTGTCCTTCGTGTCTGTGGGGGTTTTGGTGAGGGGGGCCGGAGAGAAGTCGGCGTGCGTCTGGACGCTGGCCTGCCGGTTCTGGAGCTGCAGCAGAGCTTTGATTTCATCCTGGATCAACTGCAAACCGGGAAACATCAGTGAGTCTGCGGGACGGGGCTGAACGGGAGGCGCAAGAGGAGACCCAGACCTGGATTTGGCACTGGTACTGCTCCTGCTGAGCCAGGATCTGCTCCTGGTATTGCTTTTCGACCAGCTGGAACAGATGCAACCAGCGACTCTGGAGCAGAAAAACAAAAGTTCCACTGAAGGGAGAACGTAAACGAGAAGCAAACGAGTCTCCACGGAAAATGTTCCTGTTATGTAAAGCACTCGAACTTCTGTTCGAGTCCTACAACCACAGTTACCGTGGAGATAACAAGTTCACATCAACTGCCACACACCTGTGACAGGTGTTTCCCCCAAAATGTTTTTAAAATCTACTTCCTGTTTTTTCGTTTATTTTGTGGATTTTGTGGATTTGAACCTGCGACCTCAGAGAGGACGCTCCGTCACTGACGCGCTTTCATAAAAAAAAGTTTCTGTTTTTTTTTCTCAATTAACACTTCAACATTGTCTGAAGCCCCGCCCCCCTCGATATCCCCGAGTCAGCTGTAGTTACCGCGCCGCAGACGGGAAAAGAGGAGCAGCTTTTCTCTGAGGGTCCGTCCCAAAAGTTATTTAACAACCACAGGAGGCTGTCGCCGCTTTCCCATCATGCATCAGGGCTGTCTGTTCCTCACACATCACATCTTCAGTCTGCACAGATCAGATGTGCTGCGCTCTGCACACGTGCACGTGAGCGTGTGCACGGAACTGTCGGCTGCAGTAAAGAGAGCGACGGCTGCAAGTCCCATCGTCAGCGGCGAGCGCTCGGCGGTCTCACCTCACAGTCCTTCCAGACCTCGGGGTCGGTCTCCCCGCTGCTCTGGATCTCCTGCACCAGAGCCCTGAGGGTCTCCAGAGAGCTGGGGTTGATGAACGGGAGGCTCTTGGTCTGCTCGAAGGCTTCGTCTGTGCTCAGACAAAGACGCCTGCGGAGGACAGGACCGAACGGTTTCAGCAAACTCGCACAGAATCACGGCGGCCGAGTCCGACCCGAGAGACTTGACTGACCAGCGTCACACAAATCAAATGAACTCAAAGAAGAGAAGAAAACCAGAAATGTCCTCATCCCATCCAGAGTTTTTAGATTTTAATAATCTGCCGATACCCGACCCACTCCTTTTATTCATGTGAGAAAGTTTGTGACTTTAGCGTCTTCAGAACAATTTAACATTTTTGATCAAATGTGATTCATTTTTCTATTTAACATTCTTAAAATTAAGTATTCCTGACTCGCTGAAATCAGTTAAAACAATTATTAGTTTTGGTTGTTCTTGTGACTTTTTTTTTTTGTTGTTTTGATCCCCTTTTACCAGCGCTTGCACTTTGTAGACGGTCCCTCGGCAGCCATTTCTACGTTATTTTAAAAAGAAACTAAACTAAACTAAAAAGAAACTACTATTTTTTGCATTAGAACAAACCAATACAGACACTTCCTGTCAGTTTTAAACTTCTCTTAAAAGAGTTATTATTGTTATTATACGTGAACACGTCGATGCATTTTTAACTGTTTTCATGCTCAAACTCGTCCCGTCTTCTCCTCCGATTTACAAAAGATCATGAATCTTTCATGACACACAGACTCCGAGTAGAACCTTTATCTGTATCAATAAGCTTAAAATACACAGAGCTGATTAGTGTGGGGGATATTAATTAATAATGTAAATTATTTTATATCACAATAGTCATATTTTCTCATATTCTCTAAATAAAAAAGGACAACATTTTCTTTACTTACTTTACTCTGACTTTATTTTTTTACTTAAAATTTAACTGAATATTTATAAATGAGAACCTTTTTTTTTTAAGTGAACAAAAAATTACCAATAAAAACGATAGAAGAGAAATGGCAGAAGTAGACACTTTTCTATGGTCCACGCGACATGTATCGACATGTCGGCCAGAACCAGCGCTGATCTTAAAGATGATTGGAACTGAAACTGTGTGATCGGATCGGGACATCCTCAGAAGAACGGACCAGGACAGGATCAACGGCAGATCCACGTGTGATGAACTGAAGATAAATCCTAAAACTGGAACGACTTTAAAGGTTCTGAGCGACCTTCAGAGCAGAAAGATCCCGGTTCTGGTGGGAGGGGAGAAAACGACGAGGTAAAGTATGAGGGCCAAGTTAAAAAAAAAAGACTTTAGAGATGTACGTTTCCAAATAAAAAGCGTTAAATAACGAGAACAAAAGCTGCATATTTATGACTAGGACTGCCACGATTAGTCGACTAATCGATTATTAAAATAGTCGACAACTAATTTAATAGTCGATTAGTCGTTACTTTATATTGTATGAAGTCAGAGTGTCGTAAAGTTAAAAGTTATAATAGCATTCTGCCAGCTTTTTGGACTATTTTGGCTTTTAATAAGTTTCTTTGGCCTTTTATGGAGTTTAGCTAATATTTAATCTACATGCTAGCTGTTTTGGCTAACTTAAGGTTTCTTTTTTTAGTTTTTTAAGCTATTTTTAAGTTTAACTAGTATTTCAGCGACATAGCTATTTTGGTTAATTTAGGATTTTTCTGGTTTTTTTAGGCTAATTTTGAGTTTAGCTAATATTTCAGCAGTATGCTAGCTATTTTGGTTAACTTTGACTCTTTTTATTTTTTAGGCTAATTTGGCATTTAATTAATATTTCAGCTGGTTATCAACTTCAGCGTCTTTACATCCAGTTTGTGCATGACCCGATTAGTCGACTAATCGGAAAAAATAATCGGTGATTAGTCGACTATTAAAATAATCGTTTGTGGCAGCCCTATTTGTGACTCAAATAGCCGTAAAAAACTTCTACTTTAAAACAAAAAGTTGTAAACTTATGACTTTAAATCTTGTAATATAACTTTTTTAATTATTTGGTAGTCTTAATTTTTATTTTATTTATTTAACCTTTATTTTAACAGGAAATCCCATTGAGACTACATCTCTTTTTCAATACTCCATCGTATGAGAAAGCTTTTAAGAGGAACAAGATCAAGATTTCAGCTTAAGTAAAAACAAAAAAAAAAAAAAAAATAGGTCCAACAAGAACCGGATCAGTTCTGGATATGACCCCTGAGGAGCTCCGTTTGAAAGTGTGACTCTTTCTAACGTGACTTCATAACAAAGCAGAGAGGAGATGATGACGCTCCTCCGAGTAGAACCATTCCAAATAGAACTAGAAAAATGCATTACCTCCGATAATGCATGTGTGAATGCATTTTGCGGAATGTGATTGCTGAAACTGCTGAAGATTTTTGCTTTAATCAGCACAAAAAACCTAAAAAGTTGCCAAATTAGCCAAAAAGCTAACACATTGCTAATATGTTAGCTTACTCAGAATTAGCCCAAAAACCTAAAAAGTTGCCAAATTAGCCAAAAATACTAACACGTTGCTAATGTGTTAGCTTGACTGCAAATTAGCCCAAAAAAACCTGAAAAGTTGCCAAATTAGCCAAAAAAGCTAACACGTTGCTAATATATTAGCTTAACCCCTGAAATTAGCACCAAAAAACCTAAAAAGTTGCCAAATTAGCCAGAAAATACTAACACGTTGCTAATGTGTTAGCTGAATTGACAAATAGCCCAAAAAAACTGAAAAGTTGCCAAATTAGCCAAAAATTGCTAACACATTGCTAATATATTAGCTTAACCCTGAATTAGCACCAAAAAACCTAAAAAGTTGCCAAATTAGCCAAAAATACTAACACGTTGCTAATGTGTTAGCTTGACTGCAAATTAGCCCAAAAAACCTGAAAAGTTGCCAAATTAGCCAAAAAAGCTAACACGTTGCTAATATATTAGCTTAACCCTGAATTAGCACCAAAAAACCTAAAAAGTTGCCAAATTAGCCAAAAATACTAACACGTTGCTAATGTGTTAGCTTGACTGCAAATTAGCCCAAAAAAACCTGAAAAGTTGCCAAATTAGCCAAAAATGCTAACACGTTGCTAATATGTTAGCTTACCTCAAAATTAGCCCAAAAAAACCCTCAAAAGGTGCCAAATTAGCCGAAAATACTAACACGTTGCTAATGTGTTAGCTTGACTGCAAATTAGCCCAAAAAAACCTGAAAAGTTGCCAAATTAGCCAAAAATGCTAACACGTTGCTAATATGTTAGCTTACCTCAAAATTAGCCCAAAAAAACCCTCAAAAGTTGCCAAATTAGCCAAAAATGCTAACACATTGCTAATATGTTAGCTTAACTCAGAATTAGCCCAAAAAACCTAAAAAGTTGCCAAATTAGCCAAAAATACTAACACGTTGCTAATGTGTTAGCTTGACTGCAAATTAGCCCAAAAAACCTGAAAAGTTGCCAAATTAGCCAAAAAAGCTAACACGTTGCTAATATATTAGCTTAACCCTGAATTAGCACCAAAAACCTAAAAAGTTGCCAAATTAGCCAAAAATACTAACACGTTGCTAATGTGTTAGCTTGACTGCAAATTAGCCCAAAAAACCTGAAAAGTTGCCAAATTAGCCAAAAATGCTAACACATTGCTAATATATTAGCTTAACCCTGAATTAGCACCAAAAAACCTAAAAAGTTGCCAAATTAGCCAAAAATACTAACACGTTGCTAATGTGTTAGCTTGACTGCAAATTAGCCCAAAAAACCTGAAAAGTTGCCAAATTAGCCAAAAAAGCTAACACGTTGCTAATATATTAGCTTAACCCTGAATTAGCACCAAAAAACCTAAAAAGTTGCCAAATTAGCCAAAAATACTAACACGTTGCTAATGTGTTAGCTTGACTGCAAATTAGCCCAAAAAAACCTGAAAAGTTGCCAAATTAGCCAAAAATGCTAACACGTTGCTAATATGTTAGCTTACCTCAAAATTAGCCCAAAAAAACCCTCAAAAGGTGCCAAATTAGCCGAAAATACTAACACGTTGCTAATGTGTTAGCTTGACTGCAAATTAGCCAAAAAAAACCTGAAAAAGTTGCCAAATTAGCCAAAAATGCTAACACGTTGCTAATATGTTAGCTTACCTCAAAATTAGCCCAAAAAAACCCTCAAAAGGTGCCAAATTAGCCGAAAAAGCTAACACATTGCTAATATATTAGCTTAACCCTGAATTAGCACCAAAAAACCTAAAAAGTTGCCAAATTAGCCAAAAATTCTAACACGTTGCTAATGTGTTAGCTTGACTGCAAATTAGCCCAAAAAACCTGAAAAGTTGCCAAATTAGCCAAAAATGCTAACACGTTGCTAATATGTTAGCTTACCTCAAAATTAGCCCAAAAAAAACCTGAAAAGTTGCCAAATTAGCCAAAAATGCTAACACGTTGCTAATATGTTAGCTTAACTCAGAATTAGCCCAAAAAAACCCTCAAAAGTTGCCAATTTTGCCAAAAAAGCTAACACGTTGCTAATGTGTTAGCTTGACTGCAAATTAGCCCAAAAAAACCTGAAAAGTTGCCAAATTAGCCAAAAATGCTAACACATTGCTAATATATTAGCTTAACCCTGAATTAGCACCAAAAAACCTAAAAAGTTGCCAAATTAGCCAAAAATACTAACATGTTGCTAATGTGTTAGCTTGACTGCAAATTAGCCCAAAAAAACCTGAAAAGTTGCCAAATTAGCCAAAAATGCTAACACATTGCTAATATATTAGCTTACCTCAAAATTAGCACCAAAAAACCTAAAAAGTTGCCAAATTAGCCAAAAATACTAACATGTTGCTAATGTGTTAGCTTGACTGCAAATTAGCCCAAAAAAACCTGAAAAGTTGCCAAATTAGCCAAAAATGCTAACACATTGCTAATATATTAGCTTACCTCAAAATTAGCACAAAAAAACCTAAAAAGTTGCCAAATTAGCCAAAAATACTAACACGTTGCTAATGTGTTAGCTTGACTGCAAATTAGCCCAAAAAAACCTGAAAAGTTGCCAAATTAGCCAAAAATGCTAACACGTTGCTAATATGTTAGCTTACCTCAAAATTAGCCCAAAAAAACCCTCAAAAGGTGCCAAATTAGCCGAAAAAGCTAACACGTTGCTAATATATTAGCTTAACCTTGAATTAGCACAAAAAAACCTAAAAAGTTGCCAAATTAGCCAAAAATTCTAACACGTTGCTAATGTGTTAGCTTGACTGCAAATTAGCCCAAAAAAACCTGAAAAGTTGCCAAATTAGCCAAAAATGCTAACACGTTGCTAATATGTTAGCTTACCTCAAAATTAGCCCAAAAAAACCCTCAAAAGGTGCCAAATTAGCCGAAAAAGCTAACACGTTGCTAATATATTAGCTTAACCCTGAATTAGCACCAAAAAACCTAAAAAGTTGCCAAATTAGCCAAAAATTCTAACACGTTGCTAATGTGTTAGCTTGACTGCAAATTAGCCCAAAAAAACCTGAAAAGTTGCCAAATTAGCCAAAAATGCTAACACGTTGCTAATATGTTAGCTCACCTCAAAATTAGCCCAAAAAAAACCCTCAAAAGGTGCCAAATTAGCCGAAAAAGCATAAGTGCACAAAGTTTTATAACGATTTGAAAAATGTTCCCATTGACTTAACATAGGGCTAAAAATTAGCATAAATTGAGCAAAATCGCAAAAACCGTAAAATTTGCGAAAACCAAAAATACAAGCAGTAATGTCCTTAACGAGCCGAACGTTGATACCAAGATTGCTGAAATTGCATAAAGTGTGCTTGAGTTTTACGTGTCAAAAAACGTACGGAAGAAAACGTAAATAGGTGAAAAACAATAGTGTGAATGCATTGATGCATTCACACAATGAACTCCTCGTTAGCTCGGCTTCGTACTGCACCTGATCTTATTGCATGCTGGTGTGAGGTCCACGGTTCTGCTCTCCACGGCGCCTCCTTTGGTCTGGGAGGCCCTGCGCCGCTCGGCCGACGTCCCCTCGGAGGACTCCAGGGAGGCCTCGCTCTCCTTCCCGCCGTCCGCGCTGACACGGCCATGGCTCAGGGCGCCCGAGCTGGACACGTCCTCAGAGATGCTGTCATCTGTGGACATGTTTACGGGCCCACGTGGACGGGGTCAGTCTGACGGCTGGAACACAGAGCGCCGCGGTTAGCAGGGGGAGGTCCCACACCTGACGGAGACTGTACGACAATCGGATCTGATGAACTACGGGAATCTGACCTTCAAAAACTGGTTCCACTTGATATGACATTTTAATATGTGGTTTTATATTATTAAAATGTCTATCACCAAGTATTTTTGTGTGTACTGTAAATATATTTTTAATTTGATAAGACAAACTAATTTACTAGTAACTTTCCAGTGAGATGTAACGACTTAATTTTAAACAATAAATCTTGAATATATCTTATTATTCATGCAGAAAATACTCAGAAATGCAAGTTTAATCCCAATTTTCATGTCTTCCATCATCAGAAAATGCAGCTGTCAAAACCACTAAAAAACTCATCAGAGAGGGGCTTGAAAGAAAATCTCTAACTAATTTTTTACTCATAATTTACATATAATTTTGACAATTCTAAATGTTATTTAAAAACACACGTGGTATTTTATTTCATGTTGTATTCTTATTCATCTTTTATGTATTTTAGTGCTTTTGTAATTTTATGCTTTCTTAAATTTGGTTCTTAATTTGTCTATTTTTTAAACTTTCTTCTTTCTTTTATTGTGAAGAACTTTGGTTCACTGAAAAGAATAAAAAAGAAGTTCATTCATTCAAAGTGTGTCGTTCCAGCCTTATTTTAATTCAGAGGTCTCCATCCTTTTTCAGGTCGGTTTAATGTTCAGTTCTGTTTTCATTTGCGGCTGAACTTGACGTTTAATATTTTTAAGCTTCTGGTTTCAGAATATTTGCAGATATAGAAGTTTTGTATATATAGAAACTTCAATAAAAGCGATGCTATAATAGTGATGCTATTATAACAAATCCAGCCTCAGATGATCTTTAAGAGCACAAAGGTTGATCATATTCTGTCTTTACAGAAGTCCTCATTCATTTTGTATTGATTTTTTTAAACACAGGAACTTTTTCGGTGCCAACATTTTTTTTTTGTTTGATGTTTTTTTACAGATTCCTGCACGTTTTATTTTTGAACACGTTTTTCGTGACTAGGGCTGCCACAAACGATTATTTTAATAGTCGACTAATCATCGATTATTTTTTCCGATTAGTCGACTAATCTGTTCATGGCCAAAGTGGATGTAAAGATGCTGAAGTTGATAACCAGCTAAAATATTAGTTAAATGCCAAATTAGCTAAAAAATAAATAGAGCCAAAGTTAACCAAAATAGCTAGCATGCTTCTGAAATATTAGCTAAATTCCAAATTAGCTTTAAAAAAACTGAAAAATCCTATATTAGCCAAAACAGTTAGCATATAGCTGAAATATAAGCTAAACTCAAAAATTGCCTAAAAAAACTTAAAAAAGCTTAAGTTAACCAAAATAGCTAGCATGCTGCTGAAATATTAGCTAAACTCCAAATTAGCCTTAAAAAAATGGAAAAATCCTATATTAGCCAAAACAGCTAGCATATAGCTGAAATATAAGTTAAACTCAAAAGTTGCCTAAAAAATGTAAAAAAGCTAAAGTTAGCCGAAATAGCTAGCATGCTGCTGAAATATTAGCTAAACTCCAAAATAGCCTAAAAAACCTTAATAAATGCCAAAATATTCCAAAAAGCTAGCAGAATGCTATTATAACTTTCAACTTTACTACAATCTGACTTCATACAATATAAAGTAACGACTAATCGACTATTAAATTAGTCGTCGATTATTTTAATAGTCGATTAGTCGACTAATCGTGGCAGCCCTATTCGTGACCCATATGGTTTGAAAAATTCAAATAATTTACTTAATTAGCTCTGATTTAATTTTGGTTAGTTAGATTCACAAATTTCTTACTGAAATGCACCACAAAATGTAAACAGTATGTTTTTTTAATCCCTGCATTAATTACATTTGCTGCATTGAGGTGATCATTTGTGACATAGGGTGTCTTTCATTTTGAAAAATCCCTCAAAAGTTACTTTCTTTTTATATTTGTGATTTTTTTATGACAAAATAGTTCATTTACATTTATCATTATAACAACAGCATAAATACAAATCAGTGTCATATTTTTCTAAAGGGTGAAGTTAGATTTTGTGGCTTGAGAACCCTGGTCTAAAATAGTGGAAATAGCATAATCAATTAAACAATTTGATTCACATCATAAAAAGTCGACTTTGAAGGATCTGATTCACTGACCCAAAAGGATCCAGAACATCTTGATCCCAGTGTAGCTGAAGTTTTACAGATTCATTGTATTTCTTCAAGATAATACATTAAATATATGTACAAACAAACAAGTAAACAAGAATGAATGTCAAATCCATTCACATTTGAGTTTGATAAAGTTGTTGTTATCAAAATAATCATTAGTAGAACTTTCAACCACACTGAATGATCACATGTGATCATTTTTAGTAAAATAAACCTACTATACCTCCATCCAAATGATACATTCCAATATCAACTTTTGTTTGTTTTTTTTTTTTCATTTTGAAATCATTTTATAAATCGATTTGATTAAAACCTCGACTCAAGCAGATCAACCCGTTCATCAATTTAGTCCATAACTTGTTAAACTCTTCATATAAATATTCCTACTTTTAAAGACATAAAATGTATTTTAAGACATAATATTTCTAACTATTTGAGCAACAGACCTAAATATGATTGTTTATAGTTTATTTGAATCTTTAATTTATCTCAATGTAAAAAAATTGGGGTTTTATTTTGTTAAAAAAATACAAAATAATAATATGTTTACCAATTGAATTTTCATAAAATCAATTTGATTTGGAATTGTTATGTTAGAATTGTTTGGTTTAGATTCTTCAGTATAGTTCTGTTTACTTGCTATATTTTATTATATTTTTCGACAGAGGTGTGTTAACATTTTTAATAAACACAGACGGGTTTCTGATTTTACTTTTCTGTATTTTTATTTTGCTAGTATAATTATGTCCTTTATAGTTGTGTAAATAAATAAATAAAATCAACACTAATTCTGGGGTAGAATTAAATTAGCTAGCTTCCTCTCCAATAAACTAGATCACATTCAAATCAAATTCCATTAGAAAATGTTTTGAATTATAGCCAAAAAAATCTTGCATTGTAGTTTGTTTTTTACTGATTATAAGATGGATAATTTCTCGAGTGATTTCTGGAGAAAAGCTCAGATTTCTGAGCTGGATTTAAACGCATCATGCCTGGTTCTTAAATCTGGTTTTACGCAATTAAACTCAGGTTATTTCAGATTTATGTGCTCATTTAACGTTTTTATATTCAGCTATTATAAAACAAAGGGTTGTTAGGTTATGTTGATGACTTGATAACTGTCAGATTAAGGTAAGATTTAGTGAGAAATCCCTGAAAACGGAGCAGTTTTGACACGTTTTAAAATGTTGACATGTCCTCCATTCACTTCCCTGTTCGTCTGACTGGAGGATCCTCTGAACTTCAACGAATATTTAGTCAACAAAATGACTGATCATGCAGATTTAGCTTTTTTTTTTTTTTTTTTTTTTTAGGCGGGAAAAACACCGAGTTGCGTTTGCCGTTTTGGAGAAAACCCCCTCCGGTAAGGGGCGGCGGGAACAACGGGTAAACTTTGCGTCCGTCACCGTCCGTTATCTGCAAAAGGGAACCAGGTTAGCCCGCTAAGCTAGCTCAGTTCGGCTAAGTTATGACGGGTTCAGAGGCGCGGGGTTAGCAAACACGCGACTACAGCCGCGTGCCGTACGACACGCTAACGGCAGGAAAGTGGCGGGAACGGTGACGGTTTAATCCGGAGCTAACCTACCCGTTATCCCGGGTTATCTCATCCATATTTCCGTGTGAGCTGTCAGGCTGGCTAGCTGGTCGCTGGTTGGCCGCTGCACTGCAGTGTTTGCTGGCTGCTGTAGCGTTCACAACCCGCGCGGGGATTGGTCAAACATCTGTCTGAAATGCGGGGCGCGGATTGGTCGGGACTTTCACTCTTCATTCCTATTGGTAGTCTGAAGCAAAAGGGGTGTCTGCATCTGTTGGGACCACAGCGCATGCGCAAGAGAGCAGCTTCTTCTTTCTGGAAGTAAAATATTGATATTAAAAGAATGATGGAGGGAATATATGTTTTATTGACTTTATTATATAGAACCACAAAAACTTAATAAATATAACAAAAAAAAAACGTTAAAAAATAAATGTTAAAATTTAATCTCGTTATTTAAAATAAGACATTACATGTTTAAAATAAGATTGTATAGGAATGCATATTATACATAAAAAAATAAATTAAAAAAAATAAATATAATTTAAAAAAAAACTGAATGGGACTTCAAGTTTCACACGTTTACCTTTAGTTTTATAAAGAATCCAGTTCATTTCCTTTTACTCTTTTTCAGACTAAGTTACTGCAAGATTGCATCAACATTAAAAACTGATGGAAACTGTTTAACATCATTTAAAGTGTCCCTCAAATCTCAGTCATTCCCCTACCTTTAGATAACAGAACTGGCTCGATAAACATTTCAAAAAATGAAAAATTTGAATGAGAAATTTACTTTAAATTTATGTTTATACACAAATAGACAATTAAGAAATGGAGGGAATCTCTACAGAAGCATTCATTTGCAGATTAGCTTTTATTTGAATATATTTTCACTGTTATCAATCGACAAAAAAATGGAATAGTTAATTATTAATTGCACACATTAGTTAGAATATGATTAATAAAGTTAAAGTTCCTTCCAGACTCCAGGTGGACACTCCACCACAAGGACACTGAGCTGATAATATAATGTAATTTAACTTTATAATATAATGTAATATTTCTTTTTTTATCTTACTAGCAGTTGTCATTGAAATTTTTCAGTCCCTTTTTTTCTGAATCTGCATTAAAAAGACCCCACAAGAAGAATTTAATCTTTTTTTACATTTAATTATCCCAAATTTTATTTAAATTAAAATAAATTAATCATTTAGGTAAATGGAACAACCACCTTTCCATAATAACACTTTGAACTTACTCAATAGGTTTTAAAATAAATTGTAACTGGAGTTTATTATCTTTTTGTGTCAAATATAAACTTTTTTTTTCTTGATTTACTTGAGGTAAAAAAAAAAACAAAGCAAAGAATCACCATGACAACTGTATTGAAAATACAATTTATTACACGTAGTAATAAATACATACAAAGATGCAAGTAACAGCATTTTCCTTTTTTTTTTTTTGTCTCCATTTAAAACCAACTGAAAGATGGATGAAGAAATGCATTTGGCACATCCTTCCCTCCCCGACTCCGCCGTGAGCTGCGACAGGTCCGAACGGACCGAACACCATGGAAAGAGGAAACATAAAACACTAAAAAAGAACCTGATCTAGTTTTGTACATGTCATGCATAGTCTACAGTTAACCAATGGGCCCGTTTGCATGCAAAAAGAACAGAAATTTAAACTAAGATCCATGAAAATGAACAGTCTTTTGTTTCACAAAGAACTGATTGAAACTGTCGGGAGCCGTTTTTATTTTAACATCACCCTTTATCTCGAGGAGTTCTCCTTTTTTCCGTTTTTTCCCTCTTTTACTTCCTCCCTGCCCAGAAAATGCCATGCAGGTTGATTCTTCTGTTTGCTTTTTGGTGAGGTGTCGTTCTTCTCGGAGGAGGAAGGCGTGTTCGCGGCTAGGATCTGGCGTTTCGCTCCGTCTCCGCCAAGCATTCCCGCACCAGTCCTCTGGCGTGGATGATTCCTGCCCGGAGGGATCGGAGGGGTCAGCTCGGGCGCTGGGGAGGGGGACGTTCAGGCGGGACATACCTCTTTTCAGCCTCTCCATGGCGCTCTTGCTTCCAGCGTACGTGGGCCGGATTTCCTTCCCGAGTTCTTCGATGATGGCGAGCAGCTCTGCATATTTGTTCTGAGGCACTTGACTGCCGGTGGAGCCCTGAGGTTTGGGGAAAGAGGAAGTTCAGGTCTGGGTAGATTTAGATTACAAAATAAAAGCCTAAGGAGAATATTTGAGATTTTAACATTGTTGCTCTATGAGTCTTGATATTTCAATACAGCCCATATCATAATTGTGACGAAGGCTGAGCAGCTCAAAGATCCGTTTTATTAAGACTTTCAAAATAAGATGCACAATTTTTTGATTTTTATGAAAAAAGAGGATGTTTCCTGGGGTCCCGACAAGCATCTCTCATGTTTTTATTTACAAATTTTCACATTTAAGCCCAAACAAAAGATAAAATGTAAATATTGACATTAGGGCTGCCACGATTAGTCGACTAATCGATGACTAATCGACTATTAAAATAATCGACAACTAATTTAATAGTCGATTAGTCGTTACTTTATATTGTATGAAGTCAGATTGTAGTAAAGTTGAAAGTTATAATAGCATTCTGCTAGCTTTTTGGAATATTTTGGCATTTATTAAGGTTTTTTAGGCTATTTTGGAGTTTAGCTAATATTTCAGCAGCATGCTAGCTATTTCGGCTAACTTTAGCTTTATTACGTTTTTAGGCAACTTTTGAGTTTAACTTATATTTCAGCTATATGCTAGCTGTTTTGGATAATATAGGATTTTTCCATTTTCTTAAGGCTAATTTGGAGTTTAGCTAATATTTCAGCAGCATGCTAGCTATTTTGGTTAACTTAAGCTTTTTTAAGTTTTTTTAGGCAATTTTTGAGTTTAGCTTATATTTCAGCTATATGCTAGCTGTTTTGGCTAATATAGGATTTTTCCATTTTCTTAAGGCTAATTTGGAGTTTAGCTAATATTTCAGCAGCATGCTAGCTAATTTGGCTATCTTTAGCTTTTTTAAGTTTTTTAGGCAACTTTTGAGTTTAGCTTATATTTCAGCTATATGCTAGCTGTTTTGGCTAATATAGGATTTTTCCATTTTCTTAAGGCTAATTTGGAGTTTAGCTAATATTTCAGCAGCATGCTAGCTAATTTGGCTATCTTTAGCTTTTTTACGTTTTTTAGGCAACTTTTGAGTTTAGCTTATATTTCAGCTATATGCTAGCTGTTTTGGCTAATATAGGATTTTTCCATTTTCTTAAGGCTAATTTGGAGTTTAGCTAATATTTCAGCAGCATGCTAGCTATTTTGGTTAACTTAAGCTTTTTTAAGTTTTTTCAGGAAATTTTTGAGTTTAGCTTATATTTCAGCTATGTGCTAGCTGTTTTGGCTAATATAGGATTTTTCCGTTTTTTTAAGGCTAATTTGGAATTTAGCTAATATTTCAGCAGCATGCTAGCTATTTAGGATAACTTTGGCTCTTTTTATTTTTTGGCTAATTTGGCATTTAACTAATATTTTAGCTGGTTATCAACTTCAGCATCTTTACATCCACTTTGGCCATGAACAGATTAGTCGACTAATCGGAAAAAATAATCGGTGATTAGTCGACTATTAAAATAATCGTTTGTGGCAGCCCTAATTGACACTTTGTGAATGAATGTGCCAAAAAGCGGAAAAGGTCGGTCTTTGGATGGACTTAAACCAGGAGAATCCAGAACCACGAGAGTTCTTTAGAAACCATCGTTTACGACAAAGATGGAAACATCAAAGGTAAAAAAAAAAAAAAAAACCCTTTGAACTATGGAGCCAAAACAGGGCCAAAAATATATGAAACACAAATAAAACATTTTGAAAAAAATATATTGGTGTTTGACCAAAAAAAAGTCAAATGTCTTAAACTTTTTGTCATCCTAAAATAAACTTAATTATTTTCAACGTCAAATGTTCTGAATTTGTGGCGCGTTGGGGCGGGGCTAACACAAAGGACCAATCAAAATCAATGAGGGTGGTAACTTCAGTCCCGGTGCATTCACTGACTCTGAGAACTGTGATAATTATGGACGGGAAATGTCTGTATTGTCTGTACTATCAGAGTCGAGACGGGTGTAAAAAACAGTTTTATATTGTTCCAGCCCGGTCAAATCGACATCTTTTTGAGTTATACAGACACAGAAAACGTCTAAGGAAACTGAAAGTTAAAAATGAAAAAATAGAGAAACTGAATAAAAGTTTTGATATTTAAATTTTGAGTTTTGAAACCTAAAAAACAGAACATTTGAAGCTGAAAAAAAAAGTTTTTGAATTTTTTTTTGGCCAAACACCAAAAGTTTTTTCAAAATTGGCCCCAAAATAGCTCCATAGTAAACGGCGTTCATGATCCAGCAGGAATGATCTTAAGATCATAGTTCAGAAGTATCCAAATCCAGTCCTGGAGGGCCGGCCTGTCTGATCTGCTGCTGATTACCTGGATCAGGTGTGTTTGACCAATAAGGAGCTTCAATGACAGACTGGTTGGAAAACATGTAGAACACCGGCCCACTGGACACCCATGTTATAGATGAGACGAGTGTTATCCGTGATGCTCATGTGTTCGCGACACAGCGGCATGTGTGTTTTTGTAGTCCATAGTTGTCCATTTGTAGTTATTTGGAGAGCAGATCTATCTGCTACGGTTCTATAATCTGGTTTCTGCTGGTCTCTTTGATGCTGAAGCGAAGACAAGAGCCAGAAAGGATTGTATATGACTGTAAATGAGAACTGGACTGAGTGACTCCTCCCCCCTGGTGTTCTAAACAGGAAGTGGCTCCAAGAATCCCATAGACTTCTATAGAGAATTAAACAGCCTTTCTATTGGTCAGAATAATCTTTTTTAAACATTATAAACTGACCAATCAGATGCCTCAATAAACAGGGGGTGGAGCTTGCTGGCCCCTACATCCAATGTTTTCATGCTTTAAAGTGGTGGGGGTGTGGCCTTACAACAAGCTCAGTCCTGATTGGTGAGAATGGTTGCCATAGAAACTCAGATCGACTCGGACCAATCAGCGCTGACTGACGTCTGGCTCCAACATGGCTGAACTGAATTGACTTGATTTAGTTGGAGCAGGAGGTAAACCATTTTCTAAAGATGATGTCACACTCGCTCTCTCCAGTTCTCACATACAGTCAATGTTAGAGCCTCAGCTTTTCTGTGAGCGCCAATAAAAAAACATCCTCGCCACATCTCCGACTGAAGGTCCGGAAACAGGACGGCGTTCATTCGCCCCTCAAAAGGAAACCTGCGGCGCTCCTGCGGCGCCTCAGCCTGAACTCACCTGTGAGAATCCCGAGAGAGATGGAGGTCCGTAGTCGCTCAGCAGGGGTCTGTAGGACTGCAACGTGGCCAGGTTAGCAGCTGAGGGCGACTGAAGGTTCCCAACTGCAGGCAGGACATCAGCGTCAGAACAAAACTCCAAACCAGATTCAAACATCCTCAAACAGCAGAACTTCTTCAGGAGTCACTGTTTGATTTGAATGTTTTTAGTTCTGAACTTACAACAGAATCCCAAACACACATGTATGTTTGTTTACCAGAATCCTCCGTGTTCTGAAGCGTTCAAAGAGGGAATTCCTTCAGATGTTTATACGGATTTAAACTTTTATTCACAAATGTTTAAATATTTAATCTTTCAATGAGTGATGTGTCAAACTGAAAAAAAAAAGAAAAAAGCAGACAAATACAATGATTTGGGATGTTCCGCCCCCTCCAGCAGACGGGGCACTTTTGCCTAAGGTGGGCCCTGATCTATACTGCATGGATCTATTTTAGTAGATCGTCATACATGGCTCTATTGTAGTAAATCTATCATACAGGAATCTATGTAGTGTATCTATTATACATGAATATATCGTAGTAGATCCATCAAACATGGATCTATCATAGTAGATCTATCATACATGAATCTATTGTAGTGGATCTATTATACGTGGATCTAATGTAGTAAATCTATCATACATGAATCTATCATAGTAGATCTGTCATACATGTATCTATGGTAATGGATCTATTATACATGAATCTATTGTAGTAGATCTATTATACATGTATCTATCGTAGTAGATCTATCATACATGAATCTATTGCAGTGGATCTATTATACGTGGATCTAATGTAGTAAATCTATCATACATGAATCTATCATAGTAGATCTGTCATACATGAATCTATGTAGTGGATCTATTATACATGAATCTATCGTAGTAGATCTATCATACATGGATTTACCATAGTGGATCTATTATACGTGGATCTACCTTAGTAAATCTATTGTAGTAAATCAATCATATATGCATCTATCAAACATAGATCTATCGTGCTACATTTATTGTAGTAAATCTATCACAAGCGGATCTACAGTATGTGAATCAATCAAACATGGATCTATTGTACATGGATCTATCGGAGTAAATCTTACGTGGATCTATTATATGTGGACCCATCAAACGTGGATCTATCACATGTTGATCCTTGCCAGCTCGGATGGGGAAAACAAAGACATACACGTTCTATCGTACACAGATCTATTGCACATCGATTAATCTTTCATTAATCTATATCAAGTGGCTCTATTGTCCATGGATCTAACAAATGTGGATCTATCACACTCTGATCTATCCTGTATGAATTGATAGCATGAAGATGTCTTTCTATCTTACATGGATCTATCATAGTGGATCTATCATACATAGATCTATTCAAGCTCAGATGAGGAAAACAAAGAGGTACATGGATCCATTGTACAATACAATACTCTACCATCTATTGCACATGGATCTACATGTGGATGCATCAGAATGGAGCAGAGCAGAGAGCTTGTGTAGTTCGTTTGGAACAAGAAGCTTTTTCAAACAGTATTTCTTCATCTGCTCCCGATTCACGATTTGAATTTAAAAAAAAATACTCAGAATAAAACTTAGAGATGAGTTTTCTTTATATATATACACATATATATCCTCCCTGCTCAGAAAAAAATCAACAAGAACGTGTTAAAAACACAATTGTCCTTAAAGTTGGTCACTGAAACCGCCGTTAAAACGAGGCAGAACGTGAACTCGCGCCTCCGCTGCAGTACCGGCCCGCGCCGGCAGGTGTCCTCGAAGAGGCAGAAACTCCTCCGAGGCGGATCAATCGGCAGCTCCGACCGAGGAGCATCATGGAGGAAACGGAACAAGGCTGGCTCAAGAAGACATAACCGATACATTTTTGTCACCGTGTAACGGCACCCGCCGGGCGGGACCGCGACCCCGGACGGCGGGGAACCCCGTTTTCGGAACCGCCGCGCGCTCGTTTCTCATCCCCGCCGTGTTTGTGCGCCGCGAGGAGCCGCGGATGGCGCCCTTTTACATTAGTAATAATGGCGGATATGAATTAGCCTAGCTCCCAGGATCTGACCCTATATATATAACTGGACAAAAACTACAGACACAGTCTTTCTCCAGGTATTCTCCGAGACCCCGAATTTAACACTCGATGTAGCGGGCGGACGGGGGGCTTTCCGCCGCCGCTTTGCTCTTACCCTGGTTCCCTGAAGTTCCCGGAATGTGCTGATGGACGTTGGGTTTGTAAGACATTCCCAGAGACATGGTAAATTAAAGAAATAAAAATGACCCGAAATTCAGTGAAGCGTCTGTCTCTCACTTTTTGTTTACAACAGCGGCACCGGCAAATATGGCCGTCACTTTATATTGACACCCACTGGCTTTCAGCGCCGCCGCCATCCGCGCGGCACAAAACCACTTTTAAACATCTTTTTACACACGGAGCGCACGCGCACGGTGGCACGCGCGCGCGCCTCCATCACATTTAACACAAAGTTTGCTCCAGAAAAAAATAATAAAATAAATAAAAGTGGCACTTTTAAAGAAGATTTTTTAAAACTTAAACCACGTGAAGATTTTACACTCAAATCTTCTTTTAGGCTTTTTACGGTTTATTTTGGACACTTAAAAAAATAAAAGTTGAAGTATTTTTTTTAATTATTATTATTTTAATTCCCGCGCGGGTTTGAAGGAGTTTTGGTACCTGCTTTGGTCTGGGGAACCACATCCATCCTGGAACCACGTTCTGATCGGAACTCGAACCCATGTGATCCTTAATCACTCTTTATTTCCCATCAGGCCCCGCTCCCCGCGTGGTTGGCCCCCGGGACCAGCCGGGGCCCCAACGTCACCGACATTCAGGAATATTGTTCATTTTACAAAAAAATATATATTAAAAAGAATTAATTTAAGAATCTTCATTAAATAATTTTAAAATAATCAGAAACAAATATTTCCCATCATACTTTTCATCTGTTTATTTTCCAATTTTGGGAAAATGTCATAAAAATATTACTTAAAAATAAAATGCATTCATTTTCTCAAAGTTGATAAAAATATTGAAAAAATAAAATATATTAAATTTTGATTTAGAAAAAAAACCCTTAAAATATGATTATATTTCTTTAAAAAAATAAACTTTGATTTTTAGCACCCTACTGTGTTCTTTACTTATCTAATTTAGATCTAAATGTATTTTTTAGATTAAATCTGGATACAATAAAACTTTGAACTAAAAACGCTCCCACATTTTACTTTTTACTGCATATATAGTTTTAAAACTAATGAATTCCAAACAAATTAGAATAATGAGTTTGAAATGTTATCACCTGAATTTGTTTACATTTTCATTTTTAGCATTAATAAAACTATTTCAAATCTTAAATAAATTACATTACAACTTTACATTGTATAGTTTCATATTCTTTGCATTTTATTTTATCTTTAAAGTCCTTTGACGTACCCAATTTAGATCAAATTTAGTTTTTTTTACAGTGAAAAGGGATATTAAAGTTAAAATAAAGTAGATCCTAATATTTCATTTTCCTCAGATTTAAATTCTTTATCTTTCAAGGACAAACAAATAAAAAAAATACGGATTTTTACACATTTTACAAACCTAATTTAGTCTTAAATTTAATTAATTTGTTGAAAACTGTTGCTCCCAAAATAAAAACAGAAAAAAAAATACACATTTAAGCCAACATTTATTTTATATATATTTATAGTTTTTAGATTCTAACTGAAAAATTTATTTTTTTACAATAAAGTTGTAAGTTTTGCTTATAGAAATCAAATTTTTTCCATCTAAATAAACAGCATCTCATCCAACAGCAGCAGAGGTACAAGTATATCAAGCTTTATTGAGCGTTGCACTCGTTCATGTGGGCTTTCTGTACACGTCCTGTCAGTAGTGCGTGGCGTGCATCCACGGGGACAAACGGAAGTCTTTTTTTTTTATCCCAGCAGGCAGGAGGAGCTGCTTCTATCAAGGTGCACATTCAGGTTCAAACAGACGACAGTCGACAGCGGAGACGACTTCAAACTGTACAAATGATACAAACGGCAGGAGAGCCGCGTTGCAGGTCGAATACGGCGCCATATGGACCCCTCCCCCCCACGCTCGATGTCCGTTTTAGTGCAAACCTGATGAGGTGCTTGGCGCCGAAGCCGTGTGAGGGCGCGAGCAGAACGCCACAGGAATTCTGGGTCTTTGTAGCGCCTGAACCCTGAGCAGATCCAAACTGAAACGGCGACTCCAGCTCTTCACGCGTCCAAACCTCCGGATGATTGTTCTGAGCCTCGGAGATTCAAATAAAAGCCTGGGGGGTGAAAGGTCACGGAGTGCAGGAAACATTCGCCACAGAACTTTTGATTGAGCGTGGAGCCGAGAAAGAACCGAAACGGAGCAAAAATATACAGAAACAACAAAGTAAAATATACATTTGTGGAGAAAACTCCATCACTGGAACACGTTTCCGTCCTAAAGTCTTCATTCAACGAACGTCTCAAACATAAAATGCCCTTAAATGTTGCTGCTGCTGCGGGCCCACCTCAAGGATCCGGACCGAACTGCAGGAACCCCGAACAGACGGAGACGAAGGCACGGCCCACAAACTGCTGCGGCGCTCCGGCAACAAAACAAAACCCAGACTGAAAACGGAGAGGAAGAAGGCGGAACCGGCCCGGGGTCCGCGGGCGGAACCGGCCCGGGATCCGCGGGCGGAACCGGCCCGGGGTCCGCGGGCGGAACCGGCCCGGGATCCGCGGGCGGAACCGGCCCGGGTCCGCGGGCGGAACCGGCCCGGGATCCGCGGGCGGAACCGGCCCGGGGTCCGCGGGCGGAACCTGATGATGATGATGTTTGGGTCTGTACGGAGAGGCAGGACAGTTCCAGGGACCTTTACTGCAGCGGGGCGGGATGACTTCCTGTCAGGTGGGCGGGCTCACATGTCGACATGGATTGAATTGGAGCGTTTACTCGCAGCGGTTCTGGATTCGTTTCCGTCCGGCTCTGGCCTGAACAGAGACTGAAACCACGAGTCCGTGGCGCTCTGAATGTCAGAGAACGCCGCCGGCCTCCGGCTGGAGGACGAGGGCATCTGGAGGTCAGAAGTTCTCTGCACGGCGCCCCCGACCCTCCAGGACGGTGGGGGGGGCGAGAGGCCGCGGAGCCGAAGCCCGCAGAGACGCCGCCGCACCGGAGGGGCGGAGCTGCGGCCGCAGGCGGCGGACTACGTGATGAGGACGTGGCTGAGGCTCTGCGGGTGGAGCTGCTGCCTCTTCTGCTGCTCCTGCACGGCCAGCTGCTGGCTCTGGTCCGACGTGGACAGCTTGTTGATGAGCGGCGAGACGCAGTTCGCCGGAATGATCAGACCTGCGAGAGGAGAGGACACCATCAGGATGGGAACCGGTTTGGTTCGGTTAACGCCGCAGACGGAGCGGGTAAAAGCATTCGACAGACTTTGAAATGTCAAATTATATTTAAAAAAAAACCATGAACAAAATCTTTAATGTCAATAATCGTCTTTGTTTTTCACACTGATGCAGTTTGTCTTTCAGGCTCCACGTTTTTTCAGCTCCTTCTGTCCATTACCTGAGCGATTTGGTGCAAAGCATCATGGGACATGCTTCCCACCTGCTGCACCAGGTGGTGGAGGTTCAGACTCCACACTGTCTGCATGTTTTTAGTAAATGTGTTAATAAAATCTTTCCTTCACAGTGAGATGAAGAGAAGAACTTCCAGACAGAAGCAGAACCAGAACCGTCTGTCGACCTTCAGGTGTTTAACTTACCCACAATCCTCTGTCCGTCGTCAGTCCGGAGGCGCACGATCTGCACCTTCACGTTGGTTCCTCCCACCGGCGTCAGCACCTCCTCCAGCTCGTTCCACACGCTGAGCACCGAGCCGCACAGGACGTAGTAGGACCGGCACCGGAGGCCCACCTCGCACTGCAGGCCCACCGACGCCTTCTTACAGTTTCCACGCCTGCGGCGGAGAGAACAGAACCGTCAGCGCCGGCCTCTGGACGGTCCCAGCGAATGAGGCGCACCCACCAGTAGGCGTGGGAGCAGATCTTTGCGGACAGCGTGTACTGGTCGGTCCAGTGCTGCTTGGCGTCTTCTGACAGAACCTGACAGAGAAAAAAGACGTTTTAAGAAACAGAAGTTCTGCTGAGAACTAGGGCTGCCACAAACGATTATTTTAATAGTCGACTAATCACCGATTATTTTTTCCGATTAGTCGACTAATCGGGTCATGCACAAACTGGATGTAAAGCACACATCTTAATCATTATTAGCTTTAAACAAACTAAAAACTAAATATATTCACACAAGCATTATCTGCGAAAATGCTTGTGTGAATGCTGTAAGCTGAATTTTGAAGCTGAAGCGAGTGACGACAGCGAAGATGCTGAAATTGATAGCTAAAAACACTAAAGCTGATAGCCACTAAAATATTAGCTAAATGCCAAATTAGCCTAAAAAATAATTAAAAGCCTCAGCTGGACAAAACTGCTAGCATGTAGCTGACATGTTAACTTAACTGAAAGAAATCCTAAATTTTCCAAAATAGCTAGCATGTAGCTTAAATATGAGCTAAATTCCAAAACACCCTAAAAAACTTTTTTTTAAAAAAGCTAAAGTTAGTCAAAACTGCTAACATCTAGCTGAAATAATAGCTGAACACCAAGTTAGCCTAAAAAACTGAAAAAAAGCCCAAATTAACCAGAATACCTAGCTTGTAGCTGAAATATTAGCTAAATTCAAATTAGCCTAAAAATAATTTAAAAGCCTCAGCTAGCCAAAACTGCTAGCATGTAGCTGACATATTAACTAAAAACTGAAACAAAATCCAAAATTTTCCAAAATAGCTAGCATATAGCTTAAATATTAGCTAATCTCCAAAACACCCTAAAAAACTTTTTTTTAAAAAAGCTTAAGTTAGTCAAACTGCTAACATCTAGCTGAAATAAATAGCTGAACACCAAGTTAGCCTAAAAAATGAAAAAGGCTTAAATTACCAGAATAGCTAGCTTGTAGCTGAAATATTAGCTAAATTCCAATTAGCCTAAAAATAATTAAAAGCCTCAGCTAGCCAAACTGCTATGTAGCTGACATATGAACTTAACTCCAAATAGCCTTAAAAAACCGAATAAAAATCTAAAATTTCCAAAATAGCTAGCATGTAGCTTAAATATGAGCTAAATTCCAAAACACCTAAAAAACTTTTTTTAAAAGCTTAACTTAGCCAAAAAAAAGTTAGCCAAAAAACTGAAAAAGCCTAATTACCAGAATAGCTAGCTTGTAGCTGAAATATTAGCTAAACTCAAATAGCTAAAACAAACCTTGAGAAATGCCAAAATAGTCTAAAAAGCTAGCATATTTTTATTATAATTTCAACTTTACGACATCTAACTCCATATATTATAAAGTAACGACTAATCGACTATTAAATTAGTTGTCGACTATTTTAATAGTCGATTAGTCGACTAATCGTGGCAGCCCTACTGAGAACCAGAACCAACAGATCCAAGCTTTGAAAGCAGGAGATTCCTGAAGGAGCGAAGGTCCGATACCTTCTTGAACTTCTTCTTGATGTCGGCGTAGGTCTCCAGCTTGAGCTGCCGGCCCGTGTTGGGCCGGTACACCAGGAACAACCTCTTCTTGGGGTTCACCTCCTTCACCAGGATCGCCGTCTTCTTGTTGTTCCTCATCTAAGAGGAGAAAAATGAAAAGAATCGGGGAGGATTTAAAGATGTTGCAGCTTCAAAATTTTAGCCAAAAAAATTCCTGGAGACCAGACTTTATTTGATTCTACTCCGACCCGGAGCGTTGTCCTGCTTTCATTAGTGTAAACAGAAACAAATGAGGATTTAGTGAAAAGAGTGAACCGCTTTTCTTTTTAAAGTTCTCTTAGCAAAAACAGCAGAAATTGAGTTTTTCAGAGTCCGGATCAGACGACAAACACTAAACCAATCAGGACGCAGTTCTCTGATCATGTGACTGACGTGACAGAAGTGAAGGGTTTGGTAAAAAATCAGAGTCTCCTCAAAGTTTGGAGATGTTTTCAGGAGGAAGTAGGACAGCTTCTTCCAAAAAGATGTTTTTCTCTGAGGCTACATGAAGAACATCAGAGATTTGATGCAGGTTTGCATCAAACGGTCGAAACATTCAAGGAGAAGTTTCAGCAAAAATAATAAAGAGAAAAAAACGTTTGAAGAACCGGGAGAGTTTTTCTGAGAGCAGAAATGAATTCTTTTATTGATTGGAGGTGAATAATGGATCATGTGACCCATTGATCACATCACAGGGTTTCTACAAGCTTCTGGAAGTTTTTAAGCTCACGCATATCAAAAATTAAGACCAATTTCTCAGCATATTCCTCGTTTTATGATCAAAACTGCAGCTTAAATCTTGTTTTTGTGATCTGAACGCTTCAGAGTTCCTTATTTTCTTTATAACTACTGTATTTTCACGACCATAAGGCGCACCTAAAAGTCTAAAATTTTCTTCAAAATGTGCGGTACGCCTTATAGAGCGGTGCGCCTATTGTATTGTTTTTTATGGGGTTTTTTTTGTAAAGCAGATTACATAAGAACTTTGAATGGGGAAGTGTGGGACGGAGCGCGTGTTTGGGCTTCCTCGCTTCTCCCCACAAGCAGAAATAAAAAAATCCCATTGTTGAAATTAGTTCTGATTAATTTGACATTTTATGTCAGATAATTTGTTATTATTGAGGCAACCTGTGAACTTTCAGCCAGTTAATTTTATATGATCATTGTTTTTTTTTTCATATTTATTTCCCCCTCACTTTTCTTTTAGTGCGTGTTTGGACCGGTTACTGCGGTTACCGCTCTCACAAACCATGTAACATTCAGAGCACGGTTCTGTCTGCATATGGATCGGTACTTGCAGACTCAGGTGGAGGAGCGCACGAGGAAACTTTCACTTCCTCACTACGGAAAACAGGGGAAATGCACTCCGTGTTCGCGTGTAGCCCACCCGCCGCCGCAGCCTGCGCGGGCCGCATCGGCGGGCGGCAGACCTGGACCGGCGGTCCGCTGTCCATCTGTCGGCTGAGCGCGTGCTCCAGCAGGGAGCACAGATTCGTTGGTTTTAGGCAGTTCCAACCCCCGTAATATAACAGAAATAGGAAAACGTTAATCGCTCTTTTTCTCCACCATGAGGCGCTGAGTTTGCGACTCCTCTGCCGCGCGCAGCGGCCCGTCCCGCTCGTTCCTATAACCACTATTGCTCTGTCCCCGTTCTTACTCGCTAATCATACGTCTGGCCGGGACCGGGGGTGTGTGTGTGTGTGTGTGGTGGGGGGGGTGTTCTGTGACTGGGATGAAGGCTGTCCCGCATTAACCCGAGAGGAGGAGCATAAGGGACGTTTTTTATTTTATTTATAATGAAATAGATCAAACATCACAGATCAGGAGAGTTCAGCAGGTTGTCCGCTCCCTGCAGCACCTCTCTCTCTCTCTCTCCCCCCCGGCGTGAAGGGAGGCGGTCTGCAGACAGAGCCGCCGCACCAACAGGACAAAGAACGTCGGAATGGATTCGTATTTCACTTCTTTAATTCCGATCGGTTCACTGAAAACAGCCGTGCTGAAGGTTGAGTTCCTGATTGGCTGATGTGATGCAGCACCTGTGGAACTCTGATCTGCTGTGAAATGCAGGAAATCCCACTATGGCAGGACAAGTAAAGGGATTGGCTAAAACTTCACAGTACTTATTTGACATGTCCAAAGACCGATAGAGCTTTACTGAACTGCTGCTCCGTTTGCAGCAGCTTGTTTCGGTTTCAGAGAGCCTCGTAAATCAGAACCGTTTCTGCTTGGAATCAAACTTCAGACCAACTTTAGTTTTACCATGACCGCGCCTTATGTATCTGTTAAATACTGAAAAAGCACCAAAAACTCAAACTGCGCCTCATCACGCAGAGCGCCCTGTGGTCGTGCTCGGCATGAAGCTGCAGAATGATTTGATCTGCTGTCGTTTATTTCCATTGTTTGATCAAAGTAACATGGTTTAAAAAAATACATTTGTGACATGAAATGTGACACAGAAGTTTCATGTGAAATAAAAATTCAAGACTTAAAGGCTTTTTCCTGTATTATTTTCATTCATACATGCAATACTTTAAGACCTCCACAGACGGATGATAAAGTGACGTGGCGGTTCCGGCGGCGGTACCTGCACGTAGAAGCCGTCGTCCGAGCCGTTCTGCTCGGCCCACACGTGCGTGGCTTCCTCCCAGGACATTCCCCGCTCCACGCTGACCTGTGACACACAGACGCCGTCATGTGGCGATCGTTTGCTTCAGCGTGTGCGGGAGCGTGAGGAGACGCCACCCACCGTGTGCAGCTCCACGTGACCCGACGCCGTGTAACCCGGGGTCAGGAACTTCCTGCAGTCGATCTTCTTCACCTTCTCGTCACCAGAGCCCAGGTCTAAAGCCAGAGGTGATGGTGAGTGGGCGGAGCCGACCAGCGCAACGGTTTAGAGCCACGGCGGCCTTTTTACCCAGAATGCCCATGTCGTATCGGCCGTTCTTCTTGGCTTCCTGGATGACGGCGGCCAGCGTGTCGGAGAAGTACTGGAACAGAGCGTTCTGCTGGTGGACCTCCATGCCCAGGATCCGGTTCAGGAACTTCCCGATGTTGTTGTAATCTGCAAACACCATCCCCATCAGCCCGCCGCTCTCCCGGCCAATCGCACGCGGGACACGAGGTCACGCCCACCTTTGTCGAGCGAGAGCGCGCCGGATCGGTCCTCCACGCTGATGAGCCCCACGCCGATCAGGCCGCTCTGGATTTCTGCGCCACAGAGCAGGTTCAGACACAGAGCGCCGCACGGACCCGGACCCGCACCCGGACCCGGACCAGCCAGGACCACGGACCCCACCCGGACCGGACGACGGACCCGGACCGGACCGGACCCGGACCGGACCGGACGGACCGGACCGGACACAACAGCCCCACCTTTAAAGAAGTCCCCTTTGAAGTCGGAGGGCGGCGGCACCAGGGCGGCGTCCAGCTTCACGATGGACTTCATGACGATCTCCAGAGCGTTTCTGCCGTACTGCAGGAGGAGGAGGAGTCAGTCGCGGAGCGGACGGCGGCGCCGCTCAGACAGACGCCGCCGTTCTTACCTTGTTGTCGAAGTTGAAGCGGCTGAGATCCCGCGTCTCCGTGGCTCGCCGGTCTCCGTGCGTGAGCGCCCCCTGATGGACACAACAGCGTCAGCCAACAACCGCCACCTCAAAAACGAGCTCGCCAGAGTCGACGCCCCCACCAGGCTCTCCAGCCGCTTGGCGACGATGGACGCGAATCTCTGCTCTCCGGCCAGCTCGGAGATGAGGAAGACGTACTCCGGAGCCGTGACCTGGTTGGACCGGTGGGTCCTTCCTGCAGAACCAGAACACACACGTTTCCAGAGAGCCCTTCGCCGCGGCGAGCGGACGCTTCAGACACGCACCGAACTGCTGGATGGCTCTGTCGGCGCTCCACGGCAGCTCCAGCGTCATGTGGACTCGCCGGCGCTGGTTCTTCACGCGCCGGTCGGCCTGCAGGGAGATTCCCGAGCTGGCGGCTTCCGAGATGATGGCGATGTTCTGAGGGGGAGGAGAGCATCAGAACCAGGCGGAGCCGGACTCAGAACAAAGAGGAATTAATCGATCAAACTCCTCTGACATGAACCTCGGATCAGGATTCATTCTTTGATACTGAAATTATTTTTATACAAATTTGTAGAAAGTCCGACTGTAAACGAGGAAACGCCGCTTCCTTTTAAGTTTTTGTCAAAATTGTCAACTTTATTTAAAACAAAGCTGAGTTTCAGTCTGTTCCATCAATTCTGTTTGTTTAGTTTCATACTTTAAATCTAGCTTTACTCAGCTTGTCAGAGCGATGTATTGATAAGAGTCCGGCGATACGATACATATCGCGATACTTATAGCATGATACGTATCAATATATACACAAGACATTACCAGAGATTAGATTTCACTATTTTTTTTAATTATTAATATTTTTCTAAACATGAGTAACACAAATTAAACTGTAAAACAATTATTTAATGATCAGAACATTTAACACTGGAGCTGTATTTCATGTCGATGGTGCTTTTAATCAAACTAATTCAGTAATTTAGGAAATACTTTTTCCAACACTCAACTTTGTTTAATTTTCACAAGAAACGTTTTTCCAAAAATTTTCATCGTAGGATTAAAACCACAACGATTAACTGCTTCCATCGCTGCTACATGGAGCTGAAAATGGTTCCGGTGCGTTCCAGGTGAAGCAGCGAGGCTAAGATACTTTTTTTTTTCTTCTCACGCGTGGACGTAGACGCGCATTTCCTCGCTCTACAGTTTTTCAGAGCGTCGTACACTAGACTCTGATCTGTCAGGTTGTTGAACCAGAATATTTTCTTCGTTTTCTACATTTGGACTGACGTTCCGTGACCCACGAAGCACCAAAATCCACATTTTTGTGGGGTACCAGCTGAAACGTAACCGTTTGTTGTTTCGTCTCGGTTCCCTTGGTAACGACCACGGCGACGCTCATAAGTTCACGTCGAGTTCAAACCGGCTCGGGAGGACTTTGGCGTTCACCTTCTCTCCATCCATGAACCTCTGCTTCTCGGTGAGGTTGAGGATCTCCACCGGGACGTCCAGCTCGGAGCGGGACTCGTAGGTGATGCTGCCGTCGCCGTTGCTGACCACGCGTCCTTTGCGGCCGGTCATCTGCAGAGAAGCAGCGGTTTGAGCCGGGGGCGGGGACACCAGCCGCCGCCGCCGAGGCTCGGGAGACGGTTTTACCTCGGCCACGTTTTCGGGGCCCCCCAGCTCGTCGATGAGCTCGTCCAGAGTGTTGGGGGGCAGCTCCTCCGCCACCTCCTCCAGCTCCTCCAGGAGGTCCCTCTTCATCTTCTGGGCGTGCTCCACCGCGTCCTGACTCGTCAGGCAGCTTTCCGGACTCTCCGCTTTGACTGGGTGAGAGGAGCGGCCGTTAACCCCGACGGGAAGAGGCGGCGCTCCCGCGGCGGCGCGTGCTCACCTGTGGCAGGTGTGCTGGGGGGGTTGACTGGCGCCGTGAACGCCGGCCTGGTGGAGCCCAGCCCCGAGGCTAACAAGGCACTTTGAATGGAGTCCGGGTCGATGCTCTTCCTCCTCTTCTTCTTCTTCTTCTTCTCCTTCCTTTTCTTTGGTTCCTTGCGGATCAGCCACGGGTCTGTGGGAGGAGAACGCCGTGAGTCTCGGAGGAAACCTTTCCGTCCCGCTCTTCCTCGTCCGGAGCTCACCGTCCTCGTCGTCTTCGTCGGACTCGTCTCTGAACGGGTTGAAGTCGTCATCTTCGTCGGCAGAACTGACGGACTTGAAGCTGTCATCGCTGTCTTTCCCGGACTCCTCCGACTCGCTCTCGTCCGAGCTGGTGCCGGACAGGCCGCCGTGGAGGCGGGGCTTCTTCTTCTGCTGCTTTTTCACTTCTGAACCTGAAACCAAACAAAGCAGAGTGAAGTAGGGCTGGGCGATATGACGATATAAAACCGCGATATGATCTCCAAAGCTGATGATCTGTCATTTTTGAGAGATCGTTTTATTGCGATCTTCTACGAAAGTTCCAAGAGCGAGACGGCAAAAGCTTGTTGACTGCCTGTGACTTTAAATCCGAGCTCTTCCTCCTCCTCCCCCGTGTTTTTAAGTAAGTCACGTGACATACAGCGTGACAGACGTGCGGCGCCGGCGTCAGTATGCGTTGAGTCCTCTAGAGTAAATAAATAGCGGAGGTCCGAAAAAAATACGAAAAGAAGCTCAAAAGGCAACGATGTTTTGCAATGGACTTAAAAAACCTCAAATAATCCGATGGAAAGGAATCATCACATGACAGCAATCACATTTTAGTAGAGATGAATTAGGCTGAACTGTGTGCTAAAGTGGGTGCTAGCAACTCACAGATAGCATGCTAGCTTGGTTCTTCGATGTATGCTTTTTATTAATGTTTCATGTTTTAAAACATGGCGGATGTTAATCGCTCGTATTTACGTTCAACCTGCACAAAAACGGATGGAAATTCATGTTGGAAACACGTAAAATATGCGGTCAAAATGAACGTTGCTGCATTGTTTTGCTAGCTCGTAGCTAGCTACTTTAAGAGAATAAATCTTATTGTCAGTCGCACTTCCTTTGTTTTGTCTTTGTAAGAAGTATAAGTGAGTTCGCACATATTTTTTTTTAATCCGTGCCGTCACGATTGATCTTTTTCTTGGTCAACAGACCGGAGAAAGCTCGGCCGGAAGATACAGCGCTAATGCTAACGCTAGCTTTCTGCTCAGTGACATAAACACAGCAGAGAGAAGATGTTAGGGAGGAGCTGAGACCGTAAACTTTAACCTGAACACTGTTTACTGCTATCATCACTGTGTTTTGGAATCTGAACAGTTTGGTAGATGTATTTGATGTTATGATCAAAGTTATTATTATTATTATTTGTATCAGTTAAAGATGCTAGCTGGAGCCTTTTTCTCAAAGTACAATGAAATCGTTATTTGAAGGTAAATCCTGAAGCAATTGAGATTTATTTACCATATATGTAATACAAAAATAATAAAAGTTGTAGTTTCATTTGAAAATATGGTAAATGGTGTTTTTATTATTATTATTATTTACCACTTTGAGATGTTTTTAACAGGGAAAGGACTTTACTAAACTGTATCAGTCATTCATGCTATTAAACTTCATCAATCTCCCTCATTTCTGGTCTTGAGTGAAAAGCATTTACAATCTGTTTTATGGATTTTAGCACAGAGGCAAAATAAAAAATCATGAGTATTAAGAAGCTGTTCATTTGACATCAATGCATTTTCTGTAGCAGTAGAATGCAAATTCTTGCTCTATTTACAGCTTGATCTTAATAGATAATAAATATTTAAATATACCAAAAGATCAATTATTTTCTAAGCTTTAATTTGAGCCATATTTTTTAAAAAATCAGTTGAGAAATGAAGGAGCTAGCCCGATTTTTGCGATTGATGTCTGCCTGTCCTCCATTGAAACAGCTGTGTTCTGCTGCCATGAATCAATGCATGATGATGGCGCCTGAGCGCGCACGTCTCTGTCTATAGGCATGTAGGCAAGGGCCGATCCAGAAATATATATCAATGCTTGTAATGCATTTGAAATTAAATTTGGAAAAAATCTAAATATTTGTTCAACATTTGTTTACTTCTTTCAACTAAAATCATAATTCAATTTTTTGTCAATGTGAATTTATTAAAAAAAAACGTGATAAAATCGAAATCGTGAAATAAAATTGAAAAAATCGTGATTTTCTTTTTTTGCCATATCGCCCAGCCCTAGAGTGAAGCCCGGGCAGGTTGAGAACTTTAGAGAAGTTCTTCTGAGACCCCACCGACCTTTTCTTTTCTTGCCCTTCTTCTCCAGCTCCTCCGCGGCGTCGGCGGGCGACGGCGTCTTCTTGGCCGACAGGTCGATTCCCAGCAGGCTGTAGAGCTTCTGTCGGTCTGGGGCGGGGAAGTGCTTCTCGACGAGGGACTGCAACACGCCCCTGCAGGGAAACACGCCACAGTTACCACGGCTCCTCCGCCGCGCCGCGGCGCCGCTCAGACGGGTCCGTACTTCGCCGTCGACACAAAGTCGTTGAGCTCTCCGCCCCCCTCCTCCAGGGCCTCCAGCGTCCGGGCCTCTCCGGTGGACTGGAGGCCGATCACCACGCACTGCACAGCAAACAGACCGTCAGAACCACACAGAACACAACAGAACCTCTCAGGAACGTTTTTAACAGAAGTTTAAAATCAAATGATTGGATTCTCTAAGTCACATGTGTTAAAGTCAAGGCCCGGGGGCCGGACCCGGCCCTCCAGATGATTCTATTTTATTTGATTAATCTTATCTTGCTTTCATTTTTAACTTGTATAATTTTGACAAAATATTGAATAATATTCCTGCCTTTTAATTATTCATAATTCTGCTCAAAAGTTACAGTTTTAAAGCATTCTGGTTGTTTTTTGACTATTTTAACATTTACTCAGATTTTTTTAGGCTTTATATTTTATTTTAGCTCATATTTCAGCTACATGCTAGCCGTTTTCAAATAAGGTGTCCTGCTATAGCAGGGGTGGGCAACTGTTTTGACTCGGGGGGGCCACAAAGGGTTCTAAAATTTGGCATAAGGGCCGGACAAGGAGCAGATGGAAGGAGTGATTTGGTAAATCAACTCATAAACTAAAAAAATAATATGGAATGAGAAAAATGCTTTAGGAGAAAATATAAACCATTTGCTTTTAAATTTGATTTTAACAGAAAATTTGGGAGTTTTAATTTCTAAATTTTGATTTTTGTTCTCTTTTGGTGATCCAATGGGTTGATGTTCTTCAGAGGAAAATGTGAACTCAAAGAAATGCTGCATTTATGTGGTGTAGGAATAATCCGAAAGATCACCATCTGACTCAGAAAGGAACACACGAACGTCAGAGAAACAACACCATTCATGAAAAAGAACCAGAAATACAATGAAAATAAAACAATAATTAGGATTTTTGATTCAATGTATTTTAATTTGGAGGGCCACATTAAGTAGCTTAAGGGGCTGCATGTGGCCCCGGGCCGTAGTTTGCCCACCCCTGTGCTATAGCGTGATCGCCACCTCGTATCCAAACAATATGGATCTCCAGGAGAAGCTGAACAATGTTCACAATGTTAATAATCTGAACATTTTTGTTAGAACTTCTCCTTTAGAGAATCCATGGAACACTGGATGATATTAACAATTTTAATATTTCACTGATCCATTTTACCGTATGTGAACTGGATCAGATTAATGTTAATATATTCAAAACATATCTTGTTTCTGGAAATGATTTATAGTTGAGACCAAGCGGTCTAAACGGCGGTTTCGGCTCACCTTCCCGTTCTGGACCTCCTCCCGGGCCAGCTGGACGACTCTGCGGACTTTGGAGGCGATGCAGAGGTATTTGAAGAACCTCTGGTGGGCGGACCAGAACTGCCCCCACATGGACTTCTTCATGCGCTGCTCCGCGTCCATCAGGTTGGCGGCCTGCTGGAACTTCTCCCGCGCGTGGACCCACTGCCACAGAGACACGGACCTGAGTCGCCTCGGAACAGGAAGCGGTTCAAACAGAGGGGGGGGGTGTGTCCTCACCAGCCGCACAGACTTGTTGTACATGTCGATGTAGCGCTGAGTCAGCGGAACCTCCTCGATCTTGAAGGTCACGCCGGTGAAACTCAGCTGCCTGGCGATGTACATTCCTCGCAGCTTCATGTCCATCGCTACGATCTCCATGGCGCCAACGCCTCTGTTATGGAGGGGGGGTTAGAACCAGCTGCTGACGGGGGGGTGAGGGAATGGAAGCGGGGTTCTCACCGGCGCTCCACCGCCTGGATGAAGTTGCTGAACTCTCGGAACGGCGTCTTGTGGCCCCATATGCCCAGCCGGTTCATGTACGCCATGTTCCTCGGCTCGGAGGCGCCTGAAGGGAGAAGTCTGGGTTTTTACAAGCCGTTTGGCGTGTAAAGCTTCTGCGGTGACGCGCACTGACCCGTCGCGCTGGCGTACACGACCCGAGCTTTGGGGAGTTTGTTCTGCAGCTCCAGAACCGCCAGCCCGGTCTTCGTGGGCTTGGAGGACCCGATGGGACAGACGTTTTTGGCTTTGTGACACTCGTCGTAGACGATCTGCAGACGGCAGGTCAGGGAACGTGCAGAGTAGGGGTGTAACGGATCACAAAACTCACGGTTCGGATCGTGTCACGGTTTTAGGGTCACGGTTCGGATCGTTTTTCGGATCAGTGAAAAGTAAAAAAAAAACAAACAAAAAAAAACAATATAAAAGCTAAATTCATTTTTGGAAATGCTTCAAATCATAAATTCAATAAGCATTTAAAGTACTTCAGACACAAATATTTACATATTTAAACATCAAAACATTTGGTCATTGAAGCCTATTTATTAAAACAAAACATTTAAACTTTTTGAACACAGACAAAATGCTAAAACATGAAGTTTCTGATGACATTTTCATGTCTTTAGACCAAATCTACAAAAACTGAGATAAAAGAATGTTTAAAAATAGTGTTGAAAATACCAAATCAATCTAGATAATTCCTTAAAAGTTAAATTATAAATAAAAAACAGTTAAAATTAATTTTTGGTATTAACTGCTTTAATTAAAACTACCTGTGGGGGAACATTTAAATGTTTTTTAAATAATAATTATCTGTAAAACGTGGGCATTCCGCGCTCGCTTTTCCTGATGAATTTTGAACACATTTCGCCTTCCATAATACATGGGTTCGGTGACGGTAAACCGGCGAGTCCGTTACGGAGCTGCAGCTTTCTCCTGTGCGGGACAGTTGCTGCTTTAAAACTGGAAGATTCTTTGAACCCAGTAATAGAAAATGTGTACGATGCTTTTATTCAGCTCCTAAGATTAAATAAACCTGATATCTATCGATCTTCGTCCTTCATTATGAAATCTGAGAAAAGTTTTGACAGAAGCTCCTCCCACACGCAGCGGGAGCTTCAGGTAACAGACTTAGGAAAACCGGGAAGCAGCTGCTTCAGGGCTCGTCAAAACAAAGAGGATTTTCAGGAATATGACGACAATTTTAATTCGATGTGAACGGACAATTGGTATAAATTATGATAGCGCGAGGTGCGCACGTGTGTGTGCGTGGTTTTTTTTTTCTTTTGGGGGGGCCGCGATCCGCGGGTCAGACCTGGCCCGAACCGTGGCGTCTGATCCGTACGGATCACGGATCTTCTGTGATCCGTTACACCCCTAGTACAGAGCGTCTGGTGATGGCGAGCGCCGCCGCGCGGGTGAAAGGATACGACTCCGTCGAAGTCCTCGCCGCACCAGTGCAGCAGCTGCTGGAAGCGCGTCTTGTACTTCCCGCCAGACTGACTCTCCCCGATCAGAGACGAGTACGTGGCGAAGATCACGCCCTTCTTCACGCTCCCGTTGTGTTTGGAGGAGATTTTGCCGTATTTGAACTGAAAAAGGTGGAAACACTTTCAGCAAATAAACCTCAACGCCTGCAGTCGATCCGCCGCTGAAGGCCCGACCTTGTTCAGCGAATGAACCTGGATGTTCTTGGCTCCGATGTCCCTCAGGTCCCGCTCCGCGTCGTACTTCAAGTCGTTCGAGACACTAAACCTGAAGAGAGGAACGCGACGGAGGGATGAGAAAACGAGCAACGCTTCCAGGACAGAGCAGAGCCGAGCGGCTGCTTTACCACAGAGATCTCTTCCTGCCCAGAAGGTAGTTCTCATAGATGATCCCGGCGATGGTCCGGCCTTTCCCCACGCCGGCGCCGTCTCCGATCAGGTAGGCGGCTCGGTCGCCGCTGGGAAGGAATGTTTCATGTTGCTGTAAAACACAAGAAATTCAAATAGAAACTAAAACTAAAACCAAAGCAGCGACTCCGACCTTCTTCAGGCTTTGGATCAACTTCATGAGAGATAATATTTTCATTCAGCAGCCTGAACGAGGCTGAAAACCGAATGTGATTTTTGGTCTTTTAGCCTCCAGTTTCCTCAAACTTTTTTTTTTTTTTCAATCTTTATTTAAAAACATTGAGAAAATTATTAAACATTACATTCAACTTCACTTCGAGCCAGTTTTAGGCCCTTGATTTATATCTCCAATCTCAACATTTTTTTTTTTACAATTCAACTAAACGTCTAACAAGAAAAGGAACAGTGGATGAATTATTAGGGAGAAAAAAAAAAATGTGGGGGTCAATGGTCCGTTCATCTTGTTTATAGTTTACAAGTCAGACATGTTCATTACTTCCATTTGTTGCAAGTGATTAACATAGAATATCCATCGTGACCATATCTTAAGGAACTTGGAAAATTGTATCCGAAGTGAATAAGTTAGTCTTTCCATCTGGCAGATTTCATTTACAATGTCTATCCAATCGTCTGAGCTGGGCACGGTGGGGAGGAGCCAGTGTCTAGTCAATGCTTTTTTACCCGCAGTTATTAGTATTCAGAATAAATTTTCATTCATAGGTTGTAGTTGTGTCTTATGGAGTCTCGAAAGAGCCAAAATGAAATAAATATATACACTATTAAATAAATAAATAAATGTTGCAATAAATAAATAAATGTCGAAATAAATAAATAAATGTTGAAATAAATATGGCATTAAAATATTAAAAGAGCACATTTAAGTATTTCATGACATATTTATTTATTTCATTGTCCCTAAATAAATAAATATGTCATGAAATACTTTAATGTGCTCTTTTAATATTTTAATGCCATATTTATTTCAACATTTATTTATTTATTTCAACATTTATTTATTTATTGCCACATTTATTTATTTAATGCCACATTTATTTATTTAATGCCACATTTATTTATTTATTTCATATTGAATATATTTATTTCAATGTGGCTCTTTTGACCCACACTGGGCAATGAAATAAATAAATATGTCATGAAATACTTAAATGTGCTCTTTTAATCTTTTAATGCCACATTTATTTCAACATTTATTTATTTATTTCAACATTTATTTATTTATTGCCACATTTATTTAACCACATTTATTTATTTATTTAATGGTGTATATATTTATTTCATTTTGGCTCTTTCGAGACTCCATAGTGTCTTACCTAAAATCAAACTATTAAAATTACAGGGAATTGTCTCACGTTTCCTCAAACTTTTAAAGGTGAAGTTAGTTTTCATCCTCTGGAAGGAGAAAAAAAAAAAAAAAACGCCAACGTCACAATCGTCCGGCTTAAAAACAAATAAACAAAACTCACTAAATATAGTATTTTCCAAATATAATCAAACATGAATTCACCCTTTGAATCACTTTATTAGCCAACAATTTACAGAATTGATTAATTTCCGTTTTTTTCTATTCTTAAGACCCACTTAATTCTATTTGATTCAATTTTGAGTTTACCTGTTTATACACAGTAGAAATACATTTATAATATACAAATGTTTTCAATATTTTCATGTTCATCTGATCCAGTTCACAGACTGTAAAATGTATTAGTGGAACATTGAGATTGTTAATATCATCCAGTGTTACATGGATTCTTTAAAGAAAAAGGTTATCAACATTCTTCTGCTTCTCCTGGAGGACGTTTCAGTTTGGCCACTAGGTGGCGATCACGCTACAGCATTACATCTTATTCCAGAAGATCAAGTAACGATGAAAAAAAAAGATGTTTTAGACCACAAATGGTTGCTATAAACAATACTTCCGTACAAGAGTTTAGAAGATTCATGTCTATGAGTTCATGAAGATTAGTTCTGGTCTGCAACCTGCGGCTCCAGAGCCACTTATGGCTCTTTACTTCTCCATAGTGGCTCTCTGCCTAAAGAAAAGGGAAACAATACTATTTTTTTTTTTTCAAGCAAAGGTTCCTAAATTAGCATTTATTTAATTTAGATTGGTTAAACTTATTAAAATGTCTGTCCCAGAAGTTTATAAACTTGTGCAGACGGGTGTCTTATTTTGAAAGGAAATCAAATAAGCTTCAGCAAAACGTAAAAAATGATTTCACATGTTGAAAAATGCTAGTTTCTTTTTATATTTGTGTGTTCATTCGTGCAACAAAAGAAGAAGAATTCATACTTATTTATTAAAAATACATTGTAACGAAAGCAGAGCACACAACAAAATGTATGGTATTTTTTTTAATTAATTTTCTTAAAACAAATCAGAGTGAGACCTCTTCAAACCAATTTTTGGTCTAGAAAAGACTTAAAACATGTGGTCTTTGTATGAGGATGAAAATGAACTTTAACTTTGTGGGTAAAGTTTATTTTCTGTTTTATTTTACAGTAAATTTGCTGCAGTTGGAACCATTAAAATGTGATCGAGTTTTTCAAAATCAAACGCAAACTTCGGCCTCGTCCGACTTATAAGATGCAACCGATTTTTTTTAAATTTACCATTTGAACAACTTTATTAGCAATATCCTCTTATCCTCTATATTCTGAATTATTATGGTCTGTGGGAACAACTGTCACAATAAATCCATATTTAGAGTAAAACTCCTGGTGTTTGTTTGTTAAATACTTATTTATTTTGAAATTGACAGATCTTCAGTTTCCTCTTTTCTGCCAAAAAGATAAGTTTGTTTTTTGTTAACTTTGCTAGTTCTGAGGTTTCCGTTTAGCACGGAAAGTCACGGATGGATTTTCAACACACGTCGTGCATCAATAATGAGTTGGATGTGGTAAAGAGAATCCAGGGGTTTTTCAAAATAAGACTTTCAGAATTTGGTTAGAAATAAACAGAAAAATGTAGGTTGTGTTTTACCCTGAAGCCCGGTACCAACTGAAAACAATCTGAAATCCTACATTTAACAGTTTTATGATGTTGTACGACTTCTGAACAGAACCATTTACACCACCTGTAGATCGGATCTCGTCGGGGTTTAAGACTTTTGTGATTGGATACGACAGGTGTTCTGATGACAGTTTTATTTTGATGAACGGGTCCGACTCGTTGAACAACCAGAGCCGTCGCTCATGAAGGACAAACTGCTGCAGATCTTCCATTAAACTCCAGTGAATTTTCATGTTTCAAATTAATATTTTTCTTTTGCTCAAATGTAGAAGAAAAAGAAACCAGATTTAATGTCTACATCAGATCATTGTGGGGAGAAATAAATCCTGTCTTGATCCGATCATCAGATCGCTTCAAAGATCTGATGAATTAGATAAAGATCAGCCTGATGGGACACGCCTCCTGTTCTCGCGGCTCACCTGGGCCGCGTACGTGATGGCCTCCAGCTGCAGCGCCGACAGCCAGCCGCGGTCGATGACCTCCTCCGGGATGGACAGCCGGTACCAGACGTCTGGGGGGTTCACGCTGGACAGAGAGCTGGTCTCCACCACCGGGTCCGGATGCCTCAGGCCGATCTTCACTGCAGAACCGACAGAGTCACAGATCCAGCTGGAGTCTCAAGTCAGTCACCGATTGACCCGAGCACGGACACGTACGCTTCATGGGCATGTACTCCGCATACGTCTCCGCGTGGCCGAGCTCATCTTCCTCTTCCTCCTCGGGTTCTTCCTCTTCTCTCATTCCAGGAGGTTTCTGCGGCACGAACGAACGGCGGTGAAAACCCGGCGCTCGCGCCGCCGGCAGGCCGCTAAACGGCGGAGACTTACGATGGCGTGGATGAAGTTAGGGAGCTTGACTTCGTCTTTGATCCAGATCCTGGGAGCGTCTTTGACCAGAACCTCTTTCTTGATTCCGTTGTTGGTTTCCCCTGAAACGCCAACAGAAAACACTCAATCTTTAACGTACTGCAATTTACTTAAGGGTTTCAAGATTAAACCATAAATGCAAACTGTTTACTACATTTGGGGCAAAAAAAACATCAAATTTTTCATTTATTATAGACCACGTGTCAAAGTCAAGGTCGATCCAGCCCCCCGGGTAATGCTGTGCGGCTCACCGGATCATTTGATTTTATTGTTTTCAATGACCCAATATTAGCTTGAGCTCATTTTTAACTTGTATAATTTTAACAAAACATATTTTTATGGAGAGTAAAATACTGAAAGTTATTTAAGGTTTAAATTCATTTATTCTGGAATAATATTCCTGCCTTTTTATTATACATATTTATGTTAATAAAGTTACAGTTTTAAAAATCGTCATTCTGCTAGTTTTTTTGGACTATTTTGGCATTTACTAATATTTTTTAGGCAATTTTGGAGTCTTGCTAATATTTCAGCTACATGCTAGCTGTCTTGGCTAATTTGGCATTCAGCTAATATTTTAGCAGGCTCTCAGCTTCAGTGTTTTCAGCTTCAGTGTTTTTAACTATCAATTTCAGCTTCCAGCATTCACACTAGCATTATTACAGGTAATACTATTTATCCAGCTCATAATTATATTAAAAGTTACAGTTTTTAAATAAATGTGCTTATCGTGTAATAATAAATGTTTTTTCCTGCTCGATCTAAGGTGTGTTATAGTGTTATAGACCCTTTTCACGGTGACGTCAGATAAAATGGCGACAGGGCTGAAAACACAAATAGTGCCTTCTGGTGTTCTGGTTTAGAACGGTTTTATCATCATTAGCTGCGTTTCCATTACACTTTAGCGCAAAACTTTATCGAAATTTCTAGAATTTCGATAAAACACTGTTTCGAAAAAACAGCGTTTCCATTAAACCATGATTATGCGAAAAACTCGAAGTAATTCCCGCGATAAGTCATTAAAAAAAAACATGGCGACGGATATAAACACTATTTTGATGTGCAGTAGATTCATTCACATTTCTGCCACGGCGCTAGCTCTCATCCTTCCATTCAGAGAAGACGTCTACGTCTGATCCGAGCCTCGGAGCGGCAGGCTCCTTATACGTGGGAGCGACGTAGAGTCAAACATTTTTGGAAAATCGTGGTTCTGAAGAAACGAAGATCTATGGATTTCAGCATTTCGCATGACACGCTCAACTTTTGATGAGCTGTGCGATGCTGTGGGACCTCTCGTGGCGCCCGCTGTGCGGTGCCCAAGGCAGCCAGTTGCTGTGAAAAAGCTTTTCCTGCTTCCTGTCCGAAACGTCATATCCGGTTAATGTCACGTGACTCGTTTGTTTCGAAAAATGTTTCCATTACAGTTTTTGGAAAAACTACTGTTTCGATACGGCCCAAATACCACCTCCTCTAAGCGCAAAAACTTTATTTAGAAAAAGGCGAGTTTTTTAGAAATTGTGGTGTTTCCATTAGGAGAATTTAATATCGAAATTCCGTTTTTCGAAATTTCAGAGTTAATGGAAACGCGACTATTAACCTAAAGTTGCTTTAAACAGCGTTCAACTGTCAGCTTTGCCGTTCTAAAACCATAACCCAGAAGTCACTTTACAAACTTGTTATTAAATGTGTTTAAATTTATGTTTAAAACAAACATAAATTTGACTTTTTGTTGTTTGGAGCTTCATTCAGCTTCTCTACAAATGAAACGATCACAGCTGAACCACAAAGTTCCCGTGATTCTCAATGGCAGAATGAGGCTCTGATGGTATAGCGCACCTGGACTGGCGGCCGCGGCTGCAGTGGCCACAGGTGGAGCGATGTCGGGCGGAGGTTTGAGCTTCATCAGCTCCATCAGGCTGTTGCCTTTCAGAACCGTCGTCTTGACGCTCCCTGTTCGGAGGAGGTCTTTCAGCTGGACCTGCGGGGAGCGGGCGGGAGGTGACGGGTCGGTCTTCACGGAGACGCCGGGCATCAAACCCTCCACACAAACCTGCTCTTTGCTAGAAGGCACTGCGGCGGACGCGGAGGGAGGAACGGCGGAGGAGGAGAGGGTGGGAGAACCTCGCAGGGCCGAGTTGGCCACGTGGACCACCTTGGTGACGGTTATGGTGTGTTTGATGGGGTTGACCGCAGACGGTTTGGCGGCGGCGGCGGCTCCCAATGACGGCAGCTGGTTCAGCTGGTTTAAGACAAACGTGGTGGTTGATGGCTGAGGTTTCTGAAGAATGGAACAAAGAGGACGTTTAATTCCTAAAATCTGAGCATGTCGTCCTGGTAACGGTCTAGGAAGCTCACCCTGACGGTAACGATGGGGAGGGCGGCGGGAGCGGCCTCCCCCGCGTCTGCTCCAGCGCTGCCATCCAGCGCGCTGATGGAGATGGACTGCAGCGAAACCCAGATCAGACCTCCGACTCAAAACACCAAACGGACAGGACGCCCGCGGGGGGCTTACCTGCTGGGCCGTGGAGGGCTGCGTCCCATCCTGAGGATCCACGTCTAACAAGCCCAGATCGTTGGGGCAGATCCCGCTCTCACTCAGAGCAGCAAGAAGTAAATCCTGTCCTGGATCCATCTGCAAGTGAGGGAAGCGTCACACTCTTTCCATCTCTTTACACAAGTTCAATCATCCTCCATCCAACTAGTGATGAGGAAAATGTGAAGCTGAAGAACCCTAAAAAGAGGGAAGATGAAGGGATGAATGAATGCTAGAGCAGAGCGTTGGAACGTTTTCAGAAGAAAGAGAAACTAAAGTCTTGTCAATTACAGAAATACAAACAACTAAGAATTAAAAAAAAAAAAAAATTACAAAATATAAAGACATATACACTGAGTGCATAACTATTAGGAAGTAATATTCTGACCATAAAATAATTGTATTCCAATTGCCAACATCAAGCCATGTAAACCTGAATGCATGCTGGCTTCAAAGCACATCAGGTGATATGCATTTGTGTAACAAGAGAAGGCGTGGCCAAGGAAGGTCAAAATGCTATTTAAAGGTGTGCATCATTATTAGGAGGATTTTTCTCCTCAGGTAAGAAAGATTCAACCGCATGTAGTACTCCTGAAATATCCAATATACTGGGGCGTGGTCACAACTATTAAGTGTTGCAAATTGTCAATGAGGATGCAAGAAACACGTGGAGAAGAAAATATCCAAATGAACTGCCAAAGAGTTGAGAAGAATCAAGCGTGAAGCTACCAGGAAGCCTTTATCCTTTAGTGCGGCAGGATTCCACAACTGAATGACACGGTCATGTCTAGGGCTGCCACAAACGATTATTTTAATAGTCGACTAATCATCGATTAATTTTTCCAATTAGTCGACTAATCGGATCATGGACAAAGTGGATGTAAAGAAAATCTGAAATATGATTAGCTTTAAAACAAAAAAATCCTAAATAAGCTAAAATCGCTAGCATATAGCTGAAATATTAGCTAAACTCCAAATTAGTCTAAAAAACTGTAAAAATTCCAAATTAGCCAAAATAGCTAGCATGTAGCTGAAATATTAGCTGAACTCCAAATTAGTCAAAAAACTGTAAAAATTCCAAATTAGCCAAAATAGCTAAAATAGCTAACATATAGCTGAAATATTAGCAAAACTCCAAATTAGCCTAAAAAACTGTAAAAAAAATCCCAAATTAGCTAAAATAGTGAAATATTAGCTAAACTCCAAATTAGCCTTAAAAAACTGTAAAAATCCCAAATTAGCCAAAATAGCTAACATATAGCTGAAATATTAGCAAAACTCCAAATTAGCCTAAAAAACTGTAAAAAAAATCCCAAATTAGCTAAAATAGTGAAATATTAGCTAAACTCCAAATTAGCCTTAAAAAAACTGTAAAAATTCCAAATTAGCCAAAATAGGTAGCATGTAGCTGGAATAATAGAAAAACTCCAAATTAGCCTAAAAAACTGTAAACATTTAGAATTAGCTAGCTAACATGTAAATGAAATATTAGCTAAACTCCAAATTTGTTTACAAAACTGAAAAAAATCCTGAAGAAAAAAGCCAAAAGAGCTAATATGTAGCTGAAATATTATCTTAATTCCAAATTAGCCTAAAAAACTGAAAAAGTCTAAAGTAGCCAAAATAGCTAGCATGAAGCTAAAATATTAGCTAAACTCCAAAATAGCCTGAAAACCCTTAATAAATGCCAAAATAGTCTAAAAAGCTAACAGAATGTCATTCTAACTTTCAACTTTACTACAGTCTGACTCCATATATTATAAAGTAACGACTAATCGACTATTAAATTAGTTGTCGACTATTTTAATAGTCGATTAGTCGACTAATCGTGGCAGCCCTAGTCATGTCATTCGTTTTTAACTTGAAGACTTCTTTAAAGGCCTTGAAGATGGAAAGCTCATGACGTGACCCCCTTCTTCATCTGACCTGAACCCTACTGAGGTTTTTTGGGCCCTTTATGGCGAAAGATTTACAGTGAAGGTAAAGAGTAAATCGAGGCTGTGGTCGCAACTGCACAAAAAGTTGATCCCGAGCGGATCGAGAAACTGACCGACGCCATGAATGGAAGACTTACTGTCATTGAAAAAAAAGGTGGCTATATCGGTCTTTTTCAGTAATTTTGTATTTTTCACTTTAAATGGTGAAAACAAACAAGTGAGACGGGAAAATCTTTGTTTTTCATTGAGTCGCATAATAACTCTGAACGCTTAGTTGCCTTATAATGGAGTAAATCCAATAATCTTTGTGCCAAAACTTCAATTTTATTACTTAAATATTTGCGTTTGTTTACATTTTGGATTAACCGAGTGCGTTGTAGTGTACAACAATACAATCAATCCTCAAAAATACAACTTGCCTAATAATTGTGCACGCAGTGTAAATGTCAAACATGGAGGCACTCTTTAAAATAACCAATAAATAAATCTCTATAATGGTCACTCGTTAATAACAGCTTCTGATGCTATTATAGCTGAAAGTTGGTTTGTATTCAAACTGGAGAAATCTGCTGGTCCTGAACCTCGTCTTTGGTCTGTCGTCTACTGACTTCTGCTTGGAACTAAAGCTTGTAAACAAAACCATGTGACTAAAGATCTCTTCAGTCATTGGTCAGGAATTATGAAGGCAGGGAAAAGCCATGACGTTTTCCAATCCTTGTTGGGATATTTCACTCAAACTTTATATTTCGCTGATCAGTTTTGAACATCTGTATCCACATCACTTCTGCTTAAGTACGGACGGAGGCATGCTGCAAGACGGTTACCGAGGAGACCACGGCTAAGAAAGTACGCCGATAAATGTCGATGACAGACAGATTGGTGGGAAAATGATGAGAAGCAATGTGGATCACGTTAAAAGTTGTTTTTATAAGCTTGCACTCTTCAGACCAGATTTCAATGAGTCTCTGTGTCTCATTGCTGCTACGGTGGTCGTTTTGGTTCAATTGTTCCACTCCGAGAACAGAGTCTATTCAGCAAACCGGAGCTCAGTCAGATGGGAAATGAACCAAAACCAGAGAACGTTTCTGGTCCTGGACCAGAGTCCGCTTGGGTGAATTCAGACTAAAAACTGGTTCTGGATTATCAAGGGAAACCAACTCTGGTTCACTTTAAGCAAACCAAATGTGTCCAGTCTGAATACACCCTCAAACACATCTCTATTAAAAAGATTTAAATGATTTTATAAAATAGGGTGAAAAAAAAAAAAAAAAATCTAAATTGATTTGACTTATTTTAATCGTTTTCTACTATTCTCTAAACAAGAAATCAGAATAATTTTCACATACAACAAAAACACAATACAACTTATTAATCAGAGTAAACTCTTAAAAATCTAACCTAAAAGAAAAAAAATACTAAAAGAAACAAAAACATTGTGAAAGAAATTGGGAAAAAAAAGTTAAAACCGTTTCTGTTAACAAAATACGCAACATTACATTTAAAAGTAATAATCTAGTATTTATGCATCCCTGAATGTCAAATTTATTTAAAAAAAAAGAAGTTGTTACAATTTTTTGTAATAATTTCAGTTGCTCATTTTTTTTTAAAGTTTGATAGTGAAAAAATAGGGAAAGTTCACTTCTCTCCATATCTACTTTAAAAATAAAAATCAAGTTAAATAAACAGCACCAGATGCTTACCATGAATGAACTCTAGCATTTACATTTCCTCAGAGATCAATGACAAACTTATAACCCACGTGGTCAAGTTTTAAAAAGTAAATATCACTAATTAATCCAGATGTAATGCTAATTTATGATATTATAGATTAAATGATTTTATATTGGGGTCATTTAATCCACGCAGATCAAACTGAAATGACCGCTGTCCGTTAAGCCGGTAGTCTGGAGTTAAGCTAACTATTTACTCCAGCGGTCTGCTGCTCTCAAAGTCATCCAAAACAAAACACGTGTTTGGGGGGGATTCTACTTCCGGCTCCCCTTCAGCTTACTGGACCCACGGCACCGGTCCGGTCCAGTACCAGACACTGTACACCAAAACCCCTAAAAAGTCCAAAGCTGTCATGCTGGGACCAGCCTTTAAACCTGGAGGTAACAGCAGAACCGAGACCCACTCACAGCAGAAGAAGAAGCAACAAAAAGGTGACCTGATCGGTCCCTCGTGTTAGTTCCTCCAGAGCTAATGTGGCTAACTGATATGACAGCTTCCATATGCTAACACTTCCCCCTCAAAGAAACACTCATTTGTCATAAATCTGATTTTAAAATGCAACAACCTGAACCACTTGTGCGTGGCTTTTGTTTCCCCGCGAAACGACATCACAGCGCGTTCAGCCCGTTAAGCCGAACCTGATAACATGTTTTTGATAAATGACGTTAGCAAAAATATTCAGCAGCAGCGCAGAGTTCGGAGAAATCCGCTCGCTCGTCGAAACGTCTCCTAAAGCACTAAATCCGCGGGAACGCGGTGGTGTAGCCGGAGGTTGGAGAGCTAGCAAACCAGAGTCCGTTTTTCTAGCGGTTTTATCCGCAGACGTTAGTGAAGCTAACTAGTTTTAGCAACCGGGACAACAACCTCAAAACAGAAACTTACAGTTCACCGCCTAAATTAAAAAGATGGCTCCGAGGATCGGGTGGAACTTTAGAACTCAAAACCCGTCAGTTTAACACTCTACAGGCGGATCTTCCGCTGAAAGCGGCTCACCTGGCGGTCGAAGGGCCGCGGCGGCTCGCAGTGTGCGGCTCGCGCTCGGCAGTTCGGGGGGTTCGTCGTCCTCTCGGCTCACGCCATCTTTTTATCAAACGCTCCGCCGCGTGCGGGTCACGTGACGTGCAGGCCGAGCGAGGCCGACTTCGCGGTCGCGCTTCTCGGGCGGCGTCGCTGGATTTGGATTTTCGGGGAGCCGCGGCGCGCTCGACGACGACGAAAAACCGATAAAGGCGAGAATCTGAGCATTTCTAAAACATTTTCTGAAACGAGAAACATAGCAGAGTCAGCGAGCTAATACCACGTCACGTGACCCTAACCAGCTCCTGACAGGAAGTGACGAATGAACATTTTTATTTTTTTGTGGTCCTCTTCCTTTTCACCCCCCTCTCCGTCTTAACGCTTTAATAAAAAATTGTACTATACTCTAAAAAATTAATTTAATTTATTTCCTAATTTTTTCATTATTGTTTAGGCTCTTTTGTCAAGATATTTTCTTTTATTTTCACTTTTTTCATTTCCATGTTGGAAATAAATTAAGATAGATTTTTATTTATGCATAAAAGTAAATCTACATAGATATATACCTGTGTTTTAAACATAATATACACAGGTATATGTGCATGTATGAGTTAGTGTGTTTAAATATAAATAATCCCATAGGATAGTATTTCAATTAAAAAATATATTGGGTAAAGTTGACACAGCAACAAAGGCATATAATAACATGTTTTCTGATTGGCTTCAACTATTTGCCAATAAAAATTCCAACACAAGTTTTTTATTCTAAAGTAGCATGATTTGTGTTGAAAAGGCAAATTATTTACTTCTTATTCTTTTTCCAACATGTCCGTTTATGTTTTAAGGCAAAGATTTTTATTTTATGCTTCTATTTTATACCTTGATAATAGAAAAGTTTATTTGTGTTTTTGCTTTTCCTTTCATTTATTTGATTGATAAACAAACACAAAAACACTAAAAAAAAAAAAAAAAAAAAGCAGACAAACAAAAAAAAACATTTGTAATTCATTTTTTAATCTAAACATGTTAATATCCTTCTTTATGTTAATACACATCAAACCTGTTTTGTTACAATACTCTAATACACAATATTGTCATACATAATGGTGTATTTTTTCAAAATACTACTTTAATAATTTAAGAAAGGTATTTTTCTGCAAGATGTGACAACATAAATCCTTGTGTTTGGCTAATCCTTATACTTTTCTATAAGAATTGTCAAAATAATTTGGCTAAAATAAGGAATTAGAGCTTTAGGAATTCATTTAATTTTTATAAGCCCACTAAACAAAAGTTCTTGTTTTTTAGAAACATTTTTTATTTTGTTTCTTTTTTTTATTGTAAATGCAACCTTTGTCGGATTTAATTATAATATAAAACCTATTTACTGATAGGGAAAGAACAGCATTATTAATTTACAAAAAAAACTACTTTGAAAGCAACAATTACTGAAATGTTTGGAAACAAACATTTTTGACCTACAAACTTGTTTTCAATGTAAACAAACTTTTGAAGGAGTTCCGCTGTGGACCTGCAGGGGGCGCCGGTGCGCCGCCTCCTCTCATTCATTTACGCCCGGGGAGACAAATGGCGGAGTAGAGCTGTGGAGACTGCATCGGCTGCGCTGTTTGTGTTCCCGCACAGCGGCCACGCCGCGCCGAAGGTTGCCGTCTCGCCAGGAAGGCACCGTGTTTAGAAGCTGGCTCAAGCTGAAGTCTTACGGGGACTTGTTGTTATTTATGTGTTTATTTATTTTCCTTTTCCTCCGAACGAGGGGCGAGCCACGAAAACAAGTCGGACATGAACGGGGTAAGTTTCATTTCAGTGCATCATTAAACGGAGGCGCATTATGGCGAGCTAAAACAACAAAGACCCGTAATTCACGTCAGAACTCTGGCTTATGTTTTATTAAACATAAGTGAGCTAAATAGTCAAAAATATCACTGTTCGTTTGGACTAAACTGTTTTCTATCGAAGCTAGCTTTTTTCTTTTTTTTTTTTGTTCGAGTGCTAACGCTAGCATGAGCAATGACCGCTACATGTGGCTCCGAGCGGGAACTAAACTGCTGCGTTTGGCCCGAAATGAGTCCAGAACCGAGTGTTCGGTCCCGTCAAAGCGGGCTCGCAGCTTCTCAGGGTCAGCGGGGTTCTGTTCAAGGAGTGTTGGACAAGAGACGGAACGCCAGAGGGCCTGACGGCGCTCGCGCTCGGGATTAAAGGGACCGACCACCTGGGCGGACGAGTGGGCGTGGCCCCTGTCATAGGCTCCACCCAACATCACATTTTATAACTGTATATATTTTAAATACGATAATATGGTAATTGTTTTTATTGTAACTTTTATGGTTAATTACAATTATTTAATAATATATATTTAATGACTTTTAAATTAAAAGCAATAATATAACATTTATATATTTTAGGGTTTTTGAAAATTATTTTTCATTATCACTTTTTCCATATTTTAATTTATTATTTTACACCCAGATGAAAAATTTATTTTGGATAAAACACACAAAATTAGTGCATTGAAATGTATTATTATAAAGGTGTTTTTTTTTTTTTTTTTTTTTTTTTATAATTAAACCATGAAAATATGCGTAATTATAAAAAAAAAAACAAACATTAATACTGAAATATCAAACAATCACAATGGCAACTTTATATTTTCCACTTTGTTTTCTATATTGTATATGATGTTTTAATGTGTTTATTGTATTTTCATGGACAAACCTTGAACAGCTGCAATCCAAACTAACATATTACTGGGTTTCACAATCAGAAAAAGCTGATTCAGCAGTACGCCGTGATTGATCAGTTTCATTTAAAGCCTTTTTGCTTCATCAGCGTTCTTGTCTTTTCAGTCTCGCTTCGCCTGCAGCACCTTTTGCTGGCTCCAGATTTGATCAGATTATTTATTCTGATGTAAATTATTATTTACGACTCGAGCTAAAAGACAAAAACAGATTGATGAAGATTATCGGGTTAAAATAATATTAATATGACTGTTGTTGAAACACAGATGGGGATCTCTGTCATCTTCATGCTCTTTGACACTGTACGAGAACTGGACTGAGTGACTCCTCCCCCCTGGTATTCCAAACAGGAAGTCCTGGTTAAATCCATAGCTATCACTCAGTCATTCTATTGGTCAGAATACCCATTCTTGTTCTGAATTTTTTTTGATAATCCATTTGTTTTCATACTTTTTTTGTAGATCAAGGTATTCAATAAAAGTGGGTGGAGCCTCCCAGCCCCCACGTTTAGCGTTCAAAATGATTGACAGATTTTGCATACCCCGCTTTCAAGTGGAAGGGGTGTGGCCTTCCAACAAGCTCACTCCTGATTGGTGAGATTTGGTTCTATAGAAACGTTGATTGAGACCAACTCGGACCAATCACTGCTAACTGAATTCATCTGGCTCCAACATGTCGGCGTCCATATTGCAAAGGCGAATGTTGACTAAAATGAATTAATTTTGGGGTGGAGCCAAAATTACAGTGTTTTTTTGCACTAAGTGGCGCAACGTACTATTAAAGCACAGTGTCAATGAACTGTCTGCTTTTGAAATTTGGCCATAATATCTGGCGCACGACACCTGAAATAGAAGTCAGTCAAACTTTATTGTGTTCACAGTAACTTGATATTGTCGTTAGCATAAACACAATACTTTGTTTCCAACACGGAAAATATGGACTGATAGCGCTAACATAAACATTATGTGATTATACTAACTCCCAAACTTATCAGTAATATTAAAAAAAAGGAAAAAAGTGCCACCGCTACATGTTAGCGTATTAGCAATAACAGACAGAGCACTGTATACTTCTCCAAATTGTTTAAACATTAGTAAACAAAAGCCAAGTTAATCCAAAAAAATGCGCTCTATATATTTTTTAAAAAAAATTACGCCTTTTTCAGTGTGGAAAATACAGTAAACCATTTCTGTGGATGATGTCACACTCACTCGGTCCAGTTCTCAGCTACAGCCAGTACTCCTTCAACGGTTTCCATCCTAGATCATTTTTCTTAACATCTCCTCTTTAAAGGGTCATATTTTCAACCACTTCCTCTCTGCTTCCACAGGAAGTGGTCTGCGGCACTCCCCCCTTCTTAAGCTGCTCCAAGTCCGTGTCGGCGGTTCAGGGCGAGAAAGCGAGCTTCAGGCTGACGCAGGAGGGCCGGCACTCCCCCGTCTGCTCCCTGCAGAGCGATGCTCCGAGGCCGGCTGAAGGTAGGGGGCGCTGTTTCGGCCTCACGCAATTCCTCTGAAAATATTTGAAATTAGACGTAAACTCGGGGAATATGTCCAAATTCCTTCACCACTCCCTAACCCCGGACCAGACAGTCAAGGGTTCTGTATTTTAACGTAAATTGAATAAATGCTCGCTACATTTTTTTTTTTTTTGTTAACGTTAAACGTCACCAATTTTCCAAAATAAAAACCGAAGTAATATGAACATTTTACGAAGACTATTTATGAATCCACTGTGTTCTGATGAGGAAAACTAGGATGATTTTTTAATTCAAATTAATAATGAAAAATCGTTTAAACGCAATGCATTGTGGTCTATATCGACCAGTATAGTTAGCACTGATGCAAACTAGTTTTTTGTTGGACATTTGTTATTTCGACAATTAGTCAACTAATTGAAGACTGACTATAAAATAGTCGACGACTAATTTAATGTTGTAAACAATAATTAATAATTTAATTTAATTTTACTTTATATTATATGGAGTCAGAGTGTAGCAAAGTTTAAATTTTTGATAGCATTGTGCTAATTTTTTGGACTATTTTGATACTCATTAAGGTTTTTTAGGCTAATTTTAAGTTTAGCTAATATTTCAGCTGCATGCAAGCTATTTTAGCTAATTATGTATTTTTTCATTTTTTTAAGGCTAAAATTTTAAGTCTAGCTAATATTTCAGCTGGATGCTAGCTATTTTAGCTAATTATGGATTTTTTTCAGTTTTTTTAGGTTAATTTGAAGTTTAGCTAATATTTCAGCTGCATGCTAGTTATTTTAGCTAATTATGGATTTTTTTACAGTTTTTTTAGGTTAATTTGAAGTTTAGCTAATATTTCAGCTGCATGCTAGTTATTTTAGCTAATTATGGATTTTTTTCAGTTTTTTTAGGTTAATTTGAAGTTTAGCTAATATTTCAGCTGCATGCTAGTTATTTTAGCTAATTATGGATTTTTTTTCAGTTTTTTTAGGTTAATTTGAAGTTTAGCTAATATTTCAGCTGCATGCTAGTTATTTTAGCTAATTATGTATTTTTTCATTTTTTTTAAGGCTACAATTTTAAGTCTAGCTAATATTTCAGCTGGATGCTAGCTATTTTAGCTAATTATGTATTTTTTTTAGGCTAAAATTTCAAGTCTAGCTAATATTTCAGCTGGATACTAGCTATTTTAGCTAATTATGGATTTTTTTTCAGTTTTTTTAGGTTAATTTAAAGTTTAGCTAATATTTCAGCTGCATGCTAGTTATTTTAGCTAATTATGGATTTTTTTCAGTTTTTTAGGTTAATTTGAAGTTTAGCTAATATTTCAGCTGCATGCTAGTTATTTTAGCTAATTATGTATTTTTTCATTTTTTTTAAGGCTACAATTTTAAGTCTAGCTAATATTTCAGCTGGATGCTAGCTATTTTAGCTAATTATGTATTTTTTTAGGCTAAAATTTCAAGTCTAGCTAATATTTCAGCTGGATGCTAGCTATTTTAGCTAATTATGGATTTTTTTACAGTTTTTTTAGGTTAATTTGAAGTTTAGCTAATATTTCAGCTGCATGCTAGTTTTTTAGCTAATTATGTATTTTTTCATTTTTTTAAGGCTAAAATTTCAAGTCTAGCTAATATTTCAGCTGGATGCTAGCTATTTTAGCTAATTATGGATTTTTTTCAGTTTTTTTAGGTTAATTTGAAGTTTAGCTAATATTTCAGCTGGATGCTAGCTATTTTAGCTAATTATGGATTTTTTCAGTTTTTTTAGGTTAATTTGAAGTTTAGCTAATATTTCAGCTGGATGCTAGCTATTTTAGCTAATTATGGATTTTTTTTACAGTTTTTTAGGCTAAAATTGGAAGTTTAGCTAATATTTCAGCTGCATGCTAGCTATTTTAGTTAGTTTTTTTTTTAGGCTGTTTTAGAGTTTAGCTAATATTTCAGCTGCATGCTAGCTATTTTAGCTAATTATGTATTTTTTTCATTTTTTTAAGGCTAAAATTTTAAGTCTAGCTAATATTTCAGCTGGATGCTAGCTATTTTAGCTAATTATGGATTTTTTTCAGTTTTTTTAGGTTAATTTTAAGTTTAGCTAATATTTCAGCTGGATGCTAGTTATTTTAGCTAATTATGTATTTTTTCATTTTTTTAAGGCTAAAATTTTAAGTCTAGCTAATATTTCAGCTGGATGCTAGCTATTTTAGCTAGTTTTTTTTTTTTTTTTTAGGCTGTTTTAGAGTTAGCTAATAGTTCAGCTGCTTGCTAGGCATTTTGGCTAACATAGGATTTTTTAAGTTTTCAGGCTATTTTGACAATTAACTAATATTTTAGCTGGTTATCAGCTTCAGCGTTTTTAGCTATCAATTTCAGCATCTTTAGCTATCAACACTAGCATCTTCAGCGGCCAAATTCAGCTTACATCATTCACACTAGCATTATCACAGGTAACGCTAAATATATATTTTTTAGTTAGTTTAAAGCTAATGATTGTTAAGATCTAGTTTGCCAAGACCTGATTAGTCGACTAATCTGAACTATTAAAATAATAGTTTGTTGCAGCACTACTCGACAAAATGGCGACGCCCTACAGAGCATTAAGTAGTGAGGGAATTCCAAAACCACCTTTTTTTTCCTCCCCCTCTCACAGGCAGAACAGCGGACACCAACAGCGTCCCGCCACGACACTCGAAGGCTGAACTTCCCAACGCTCACGGCGGCTACAGCCAGTGCTCCCCCTGCTGGCCGGATGAACAGCCGTCTCCTCCGCAGCTCCACCGGACTCAGACGTCCCTCCGGCCTCCGCCCGAGACCGCCCGACTCCTCTCCAAAAGCTTATCTCCGGCTCCACTCCACAGCAACAACGGCGACGCGCTCCGGGCCCAGCAGAGGAGAGGAGCGCTGGCCATCGGCAGGGGGAAGAAAACCTCACGGAGAACGTACGTGAACCGATATCCAACGGAAGCTTTTAAATTATTATGGGATGGCCACACCATGTAGCGGCCATTTTTTGGCAAAATCGTAGATTTGTCCATTTTCATGTTTTTCCACACGTTATAGCTTAAATCTACAGGAGTTTCATTGACCTTTGACCCCATGAAGAAATCAAAGAAATATTGTTACCATCCACAAATGAAAAAATCGTCTTCTCAGGTAACACTGGGAACCAACTAAGGAAAAAATGTTGCAATTATAGATTTTGAACGTTTTATGGATCCCTGGCCAGAGCTTAACAAAATAATATAAGACAGGACTTGAACTTATTAGAAATGTGGGCGTGGCTAGCAAATAGGCTCCGTTGCTATGGAAATCCAAAAGTTTACTTTTGTCGATTCTTCTGATACTTACTTTAATCTATTCGGTGTGCCCAGATGATCAAAATATTAAATGGTTGCTATGGTGAAAAAGCCAAAAGAAAAGCCGCCATTTTGAAAAAAGTGTTTTTACGTCAATTTGTCACATGATGTTTTAACTGGCAGGGGTCAAATGTGGACGGCGGGGGTGGGTATTCCGGCAGGCTTTAATTTTCTTTCAAATGGTTAAATGTAAATTTGACTTTTTTTGTTTGTTCATTTTGGATTGCAGAATTTATCAGCATCTCAAAAATAATATGAAACATCAAGATGAAATTTTAAAAATTCGTTGAAAAAAAATGTGGTCAAATTGGAATCTATGGGTTTTCTTGGGCAAAAAATAAAATGGCATCTTATACATTTTCAGATAAAAAAAGTGATTAAAACAAAAATTAATGTTTTCAATGCCAAAAATTTCTCAAAAAATATTTAGGTCTGCTCTACTCTTAATAAACCCTGATATCTAATTTTTTGTTAAGATAGTTTTACTTTGAAACAAACCGTCAACATTTTACTGAGATAGAATGACTTATTTAGAGAAAATCAATCTGCTTTTTGGTCTAATTTTTTTAGATAGATTTTTGCCATATCTAATAATTATCCTCTCAAAACAAGACTTTCACCGTCTGTGTTCATTGTGTTTTCATGATGAGTTTTTTAATTTAGGTCCGAATTGATCACTTTTTAAAATCAAATCCAGATTAATTGATCACATTTTCTCTAGTTTCTGTTGCTTTCAAGCTTTTTTGTTAGTTCTTTCAGTCAAACAGGCGTTAATGAGACTTAATTAATGGATCTAAAAAGCTGAAACTAACAAGTTCTGCTGGTTTTGATGGATCTTCACGTGGGTATTTTCTGCTAGAACATCAGACGTTGATATCGTCACCTTCAGTAATTCATTTGTTCTAAATTGATTGGAGAACGTTTTCACTTTAGAGATTATTTCCCGCTTTATCCTTTTATCAAAGCTAAAACTAATTCAATCATGTGATATTTAAAAGCTCCGCCTCTCACAGCTCTGGCTCCACCCACCTGCTTCCTTCCAGGATGTTTATAGACATTTGGTTGGTCTTTATAAGAGGAAGAAACTGAATTAATGCCTCTCATACTTTACATTGCTGTGACTGATGGTTGTTGGCACTGTTTTGATTTTTTTTTCTGTCTTTAACAGCAAGATGGAAGGAAAAAACTCCCAAAACCGAAAGGTTACGGACTATTATCCAATCAGACGAAGCTCAAGGAAAAGCAAAACGGAGCTGAAGGTAAGACGCCTGGCCTGCACTCTGTAAATCCAATTTTTTTAAAGAAACAGGTTCCTGACTTTAAAAACATATTCATGAAAATCAACAGAAAAACTAATAAATTAAGAGAAAAACCCAATTTTATTTATAATTACAACAAACTGGAAGGAATCCCATAAAGGTTTGATTATTTTTCTGTTTTGTTCCTTTTGACTTGATTTAAATATTGAAGTTTCTTAATCGGTTTAAAGAAAAAAGTGAAGGAGAAAAGTTTTACTATGTTTTTTTATTCATTTAAAAATTATTCACATTTTTTAAGCGATCTTAGATAAAAATCAAACTAAAGTCATTGAATCTATAGAGAAAATAGTCACAAATTATCAGAAAAAAGTCAACACTTTGCATTACAAGAATTACACTAAAGTATTTAGTAAAACAGCTTTCAGAAAATACATTTTGTTTAGGATCAAAAACGTTTGTTAGCAGTAAATATTCCATTTAAATGTAAGTATTTTTTTCTTTTAATTTCGTTTTAATGTTTTAACTCAAAAGTCTTAAAAATAGTTTCCCTTTAAGTAGAATTTTTAATTTGTATAAAACCCAACCACAGAGGTAAACTATTAATGTGTTTCTCATTTTATTTCGAAATAAAGCCCTGACAGACTTGGGTTTAAAGCCACCTAGTGGTAAGATGGTGAAATGCAGCAGTTTTGTTGTTACTTTTGTTTTTAAATGAGCTTCATTCTGGAAGTAGAAAGCGTTCCTCAGCCACAAACGGGTCTTCTTTTCTGTCGATCTGATGGATAAACCTCAGAGCTTCACAGAATGAAATCCTGTCATTTACTGATGAGTTTAGACTCCAGTGCTGCTCTTTACTCACTTCACAATGTTCTGATCTAAGGGTGTAAATGAGAGCTGCTCAGGGAGGCGTTTACTGATTTAATACGTTAGTTCACTGAATAGACAACACATGTTTGATTCTTGGTAAAACTTTTTTTTTCTAGAGTAAAAAATCATCAAATGATAAATATCTCAAACGAAGAACTGAGGCTTTGAACAGCTGCAATATTTTAATTTTATAAAAAGAGGATCATAATCTTTTAGTCTTCTTTATTTCAGAAACGGCTCCACATGAAAAGATTTCTACTTATCTGAGAAAAACGGCAGAATTTTCACAGAAACTGTTTCTTTTCTGAAAAAGCAAAAACAGTTTCAGCCTATAAATGTGTTTTTTTAAAGTAAGAATGTATTGAAACAAATTAATTTGTGTAAATATTTCTCATTTCTTCTCTCTGCAGTGTGAACGCAAGAAGCTCATCGATGAACTCATCATTAAAGGAATTGAGGAAGGAATGGAGGTAAAGTTTCAAGACGTGGATGAATCTTTTTTATTGTCTTTGACGTCAAATGTCCTTTTTAAAGTTATAATTAATTGAGACTGTCATTAAGGAAATGTTTTTACACTTTCTGCTGATTCAAACCCGCCTCCACCACCCACTTTAACCCGCCCTCACTAGGGCTGCCACGATTAGTCGACTAATCGACTATTAAAATAGTCGACAACTAATTTAATAGGTCGATTAGTCGTTACTTTATAATATATGGAGTTAGATGTGTCGTAAAAGTTGAAAAGTTTATAATAAAAATATGCTAGCTATTTTTAATCTTTTGGCATTTATCAAGGTTTGTTTAAGCTATTTTGGAGTTTAGCTAATATTTCAGCTAGAGCTAGCTGTTTTGGCTAAGTTAAGCTTTTTTAAAAAAAGTTTTTTGTGTGTTTTGGAATTTAGCTCATTTTTAAGCTACATGCTAGCTATTTTGGAAAATTTAGGATTTTTCTTCAGTTTTTTAAGGCTATTTTTGAGTTAAGTTCACATGTCAGCTACATACTAGCAGTTTTGGCTAGCTGAGGCTTTTAATTATTTTTTAGGCTAATTTGGAATTTAGCTAATATTTCAGCTACAAGCTAGCTATTCTGGTTAATTTGGGCTTTTTTCAGTTTTTTAGGCTAACTTGTGTTCAGCTATTATTTCAGCTAGATGTTAGCAGTTTTGACTAACTTAAGCTTTTTTTTTTAAAAAAAAAAAAGTTTTTTAGGGTGTTTTGGAGATTAGCTAATATTTAAGCTATATGCTAGCTATTTTGGAAAATTTTTGATTTTTTTTTTTTTTTTAGTTAAGTTAATATGTCAGCTACATGCTAGCAGTTTTGGCTAGCTGAGGCTTTTAAATTATTTTTTAGGCTAATTTGGAGTTTAGCTAATATTGCAGCGACAAGCTAGCTATTCTGGTTAATTTAAGCTTTTTTCTGTTTTTTTGGCTAATTTGGTGTTTAGCTAATATTTCAGCTAGATGCTAACTGTTTTGGCTAACTTAAACTTTTTGAAAAAAAAGTTTTTAGGGTGTTTTGGAATTTAGTTAATATTTAAGCTACATGCTAGCTATTTTGGAAAAATTTAGGATTTCTTTCAGTTTTTTAAGGCCATTTTGGAGTTAAGTTAACATGTCAGCTACATACTAGCAGTTTTGGCCAGCTGAGGCTTTTAATTATTTTTTAGGCTAATTTGGCATTTAGCTAATATTTTAGTGGCTATCAGCTTTAGTGTTTTTAGCTATCAATTTCAGCATCTTCGCTATCTTCACTCGCTTCAGCTTCAAAATTCAGCTTACAGCATTCACACAAGCATTTTCGCAGATAATGCTTGTGTGAATATATTTCGTTTTTAGTTTGTTTAAAGCTAATAATGATTAAGATGTTTGTTTTACATCCAGTTTGTGCATGACCCGATTAGTCGACTAATCGGAAAAAATGATCGGTGATTAGTCGACTATTAAAATAATCGTTTGTGGCAGCCCTATCCCTCACACGAGGTGAATCTGATCACCCATCTGCTCTCTGCCACTCTGGTCAGAGCTGCACATTTTTAATAATGGCAGCTTTTCTATTGGCTTTATCTCCATAGCAACCATTGTATTTTTGGTCGTCTGGGTGTGACGAACAGATCTATGTAACTTTTAGAAGAATTGAACAAAGTCAATTTTTGTATTTCCTTAGCAACAGAGGTTTTTGGTTGCCACGCCCACATTCCTTATTGGTATGTATTTGCTTCATTTCAACTTAATATTGACAATATTCTGATTAAACAAAAAATGCAAGTAACTGCAATACAATGCAATTTAACGTCATTTAAAATCTATAAACTTTATTTAGAAGATTTTTTTCCCCATAAATAATTCCTGAGGAGTTTGAAGATGATGGATCAAAAGCCCCTAGAAGGCACTAAAGGTTTTTTTTTTTTTTTTAATTCCAAGATGATGGCTTTTTCGTAAGGTCAAAAAAGTTTCAGCTGTGGCAGTAGATTTTAGCTAGAACCAAAAATTATTATTTTTTTTACCCTTACTTTAAGAAAATGTAAAAAGACGGGCGTTCAGTATGCCAAAAAAAATAAATTTTCACCAGGTATTAAATTTTGGTGAGGTTTTGAGTTTGTGGCGGGGGCAAATTTTCCCTCAGAGGTGTAGCAAGGAAGAAGAATTACATAAAAATGTTGGGTTTTAATGATATATTTAGTAAAAGGATATGTAGATTTTTTGGGACTGTATCAAACATTTTGGTGGCACACTACTATCCAAGCCCCGTTTTATAACTTTTTCATAATTTCACCACTGTCAATCTGTCTATTGATCACATCCTTCACATTAAAAGCCCTGTTTTATACAGTTTTACTTTGAAAGAGTGCCAGAACATGAATGAACAAATTGACATTTGGTTCGATCTAATCTAGATATTGTGACCCGTGACTCCGGTAAATGTTTCTGCACAGGTGCAGTATATAGAAGGAAAGGGGAGGGCCGTGTTCGCCACGCGGTGCTTCCAGAAAGGAGACTACGTGGTGGAGTATCACGGCGACCTGCTGCAGATCACCGACGCCAAGAAGAAGGAGGCCGAATACGCAGAAAACCCCGCCACCGGCTGCTACATGTACTACTTCCAGTACCTCTGCAAAACATACTGGTACGACAAAGGTTTCCGTTAAAAACTCTGAGATTAAAGTCCCATCAACTTTTGTTCTTTTCATTATGACGACGCCATTTTAGTCAAAATCTAAAAACTTGTGTAGTTTTCTAGAACATAAGTTTCTCCAGAGCACCAGGAGTTAATAAGAAATTCACCTCTGAGTTCTGGACTGTTGGTGTGAAGCAACCCCGCCCCCTTCCCCTACTGTTGCTGAGAGCTCTCTGTTTAGACTGGGGGCGGGGTTTAAACTTAATCAGGGCCAAAAATCCAAAACTAACCACAGGTCAAGGGCCGAACAGGATAAACATTTATTGAACACTCAAAGAATACATTTTTAAAACTTTAAAACCTCAACTTTCTAACATTATTATGAACTGGATATATAGCATTACCTGTGAAGATGCTAGTGTGAATTCTGTAATTTGTCCGCTGAAGATGCTAGTGCTGATAGATGAAGATGCTGAAATTGATAACTAAAAACACTGAAGCTGATAGCTGAAAACGCTAAAGCTGATATCCAGCTAAAATACGAGCTAAATACCAAATTAACCCTAAAAACAAAAAAAAATGCTTAGGTTAGCTAAAAGAGCTAGCATGTAGCTGAAAAAAATAGCTAAACTTTAAAATAGCCCAAAAACAAACAAAATAATCCTAAATTATTCAAAGCAGCTACCATGTAGATCCTACCTCCAAAACAGCCTTAAAAATAGCCTAAATTAACTAAAACAGCTAGCATGTAGCTTACTTGTTAGCGGAACTCCACAAAACACTCAAAATTAAAAAAGAAAAAATAGCCCAAATTACCCAAAATGTAGCTTTAATATTAGCAAAACTCTAAAACAGACAAAAAACAAGAACAAAATGGCCTATTTTAGCCTAAACAGTTAGCAAAACTGCAAAACGGACACAAAAAATAGCCAAAATTAGCTAAAAAAGCTAGCATGTAGCTTACTTATTAGCTAAACTCCAAAACAGACCAAAAAACTAAAAAAGAAAAATTAGCCAAAACCGCTAGCATTTAACTTTAAAATTAGTAAAAATCCAAAACAGACTTAAAACAAAAAAAAAAACAAAATAAAAGTCCTAATTTAGCCTGAACAGCTAGCATGTATCCGAAATATTAGCTAAACTCCATAATAGCCTGAAAAAATCTAAGAAAATGTCAAAATAGTCCAAAAACTAGCAGAATGCTAATTATGGATAATAAAAATGCAGGAATATTATTCCAGAATAAATCAACTTAAACCTTAAATTACTTTCAATATTTTACTCTCCATAAAAAAAGTTTCAGTCAAAATTATACCATTTTCATTGGAGTGGGTTGTTGCTGGTGACCCTTAAACATCAAATTTTTAACATTGTCACTTTTTCCACTGTTAACACGATAATTAAAACATAAATTTCTTTTTTTTTCCCTAAATTGGAAGATTGAAAACGGTATTTTGTGTCGTTCTTTCCGCAGCGTGGACGCCACCAAAGAGACGGGTCGGATGGGTCGGCTGATCAACCACAGCAAAACCGGGAACTGCCAAACCAAACTCCACGACATCAACGGAACCCCTCACCTCATACTCGTGGCCTCGCGAGACATCGACAAGGGGGAGGAGCTGCTGTACGACTACGGCGACCGCAGCAAGGCGTCCATCGCCGCCCACCCGTGGCTCAAATACTGACGCGCAGGGAAGAGCCCGCTCCGCTCCGCTCCGCTCACACTTGTGTTTCTTACTAGCTAGTGTACAAAATGCCTTAGAAACAGAAGGGGTTCCTCTTTTCGGACGGGTTGATTTCACGAGGTACCGGTCACACTTCGAACGCGGAGGATCTCTGTACTTTTATTTATACGTTTCTGAGACATTCTTTGTTTGTTTTGCAGCAGCTTTATTTTGTACATTTTTGTACCGCTACAGAACAACGCCTCCAGGTGGGGGTTCAATTTCTGCGTTTTTTATATAGCTTTTTTTTTAATTAGCGGTTAGATACGTAGCAATACTTCAAATATTTGGCCCCTGAGCTCTTTCTGAACGATGAGATGCAAACGACAAACTCTTTTTAGGAAATACTCCACAAAGTTTTGAGGTTTCCAGAAAAAAAAAAAAAAAATCTGTTTTCTCACTGGATGAATTGTTGACGTGCAGAAAACTTGTTTAACATGCAAAAAGAAGTGAATTGTCTGAAAATATATTTTTTGTTTTAGGATATATTTTTTAATAAAGCGTACATTTGAATTCCAATAGATTCTGCTGCGCTTTGCAGACTCTCAGCTCTTTTAATTCAAAAACAGTTTTAATTTCTCAGCAGTATTTATTGCTCTAAATATGCTATTTCTATTGTTTTTTTTAACCAAAATCTTTATTTATTTTGTTTGTTGGGGTTTCTGGGGGTCACGCCGGTCGCATATTTATGTCCCAAAAATGAACACAAACCAGATTGTGTGATGATGTGCTGACCCGGTCATCCTTTTGGGTTTAGAAAATCTGAAAGAATCCACAAACAATGCAAACTTAAAGACGAATCCAAACCATTTACACTCGTTTAAAATGAGAAACATGGTTACATTTAAAACATTTTAAACCTAAAATCCCCAAAATACATTTGGACTTCAAAAACACGATAACTCTTTTTATTTGAGAGAACACGTTTATCTTAAGAGTCTTAACATGTTTAAAATTCAACATTAAAATATAATTTTATAATCTTTCTGCCTCAATGAATCTTATTTATTAGAAGTACTAAGCCGAAAAATAAATATTAAAATATATAAACTGTATCTGGATTACTAATTAGTATCAGCCATAATCTATGGAAAAAAAATCAATTTGCTGGTTGAATTCATTGTAAACAAAATACCAAAGAAAACAAATCAGTGCTGAAAAATATGTTATAGGAATTTAGAGGCAAATTAAAGTGATGAATCCTGGTAAACTGTATAGAAATGTTAAAATATTTGAATTTATTTGTGACCGGGTCAAAATAAAAATAAAAAAAATTTACAATTTTATTAATTGAAATAAAAAACAATTTAATTTTCCCCTATTAATGAGGGGGGATAATTTTAATTTTGATGTAAAAAAAAAAAAGTGAAGTATTGCAAAATGTGTATTTCCGGTTCCTTTTAGTATTGATACAAAAGTGAGACTGTTGATATGTTTGGTTCATCTGATTTCAAGTTAGCTAAACCGTACAAACAAAACAAAAGGGTGAAATTAATGAAAAGATTTTGGGAAGCTAAGAAAAATCAGCTAACAAAAGTTAGCTAAAAGATCATGGGTAAGCTCAGCTAACCCATGAAGGTTTGGCTAACAGATTTGTTCAGCTAACAGATTAGTTCAGCTAATAAAAGTTAGCTTAGTGATAAGAGGGAAGCTAAGCTAACCTTTGATCGCTTAGCTAACATCGTAGCTAAACTAACCTCTATTAGCTCATCTAACAGATTAGCTCAGCCGAAAGAGGTTAGCTGAGCTAATCTGTTAGCCAAAATATCAGAGGTTAGCTGAAATAACGTCCGATAGCCTAGCTAACAGGTTAACTCAGCTGACAGAGTTTAACTAAGCTAAGAAAAGTTATTTTAGCTAACCTCTGATAGCTTAGCTAACAGAGTAGCTAAGCTAACTTCTATTAGCTCATCTAACAGACTGAGACTATCTTTGAGAAGTCACCTCATCAACTTCTGATAGCTAAACTAACAGGTTAGTTTAGCTGACAAAGGTTAGCTAAGATAAGAAAAGTTAGCTCAGCCAACCTCTGATAGCTGAGCTAACAGATTAGCTCAGCTAACAGAGATCATCTCCCTTTTCATAGTCAAATCTTATTAGATTTGGCTCTAAATCTATAAATTTGGTTCTTTCTGTAAAAAACAAATCTTATATGTTTTGCTTAATTCACACCGGACGGGATTGCACGCCCAATTCACGCCCGCCGTTCTGTTTTGACGCGCATCAAATTTAGCTGCCACGGAGAAACCGCTTTTTCATGTTTTCATTTAATAATAATAAAGCTGGATTTTTTTTTTTTTTTATTGTCTCGATGATGATATTAAAAAACATCATAAATCCATGGAACTTGGTGGTCCCAACGAGTAAAGATGGAAGTCCCCGCATTGAGCGGCCATATTGGATTCATTTTTCTCCCCTTTGATCAGGTCATTTTAAAGTTACGTCAACATCTCCGTGTGAATCTCACCCGGTGTGAATATCCCATTGTCAGGCAGTTCTGGTAGCTAACAGTTGTTAGCCTGTGTGTATTTGAAGGTTTGGCTAGCACATGGCTAACCTCGTGCCTCTTTTCTGCATGCTAAGCTAAACCCTGTTAGCTGCAGAATTCTCATTTCCCTACAATAATTTGGCGCAAAAGATTGAAACATTGAACCGTTTATTTGACCAGATTTTTGTTTTATTTATTTTTTTGGCAGCTTTGATTGAAAATTTCAACTTCCTGTTGATTCAAGCGGGCCATTTAAATGTATGCAAGGAAGCGTTTCAGGAAATAAGTGTCCCTCTCTTAGTAGCAATGTTTCTGGCGTTAAATGTTTTGAACTTTTCTTAACTGTTACACTTGATTTGTTGTTCTTTTTTAAGTGAAACTAATGCAATAAACATCAGAGGAAGAAACTGGCCTGTTGGTCACTTTAAGACGTTATAAATATTGGCTGTAAAGAACATTTTAATACTTGGTTTCAGGCATTGACAAATAAATATGTATTATGCAAACAACAAAACGGAGAACCTGGTTTGTTTTTACGTCTAAGTCGTTTTTCAGTAACTGTACAGTTTGCATTAAAGGATTACACTGTGACTCTTTTGTATTTTCTGTCTCCAATCAAACATTTTGGTATTTTCTTTATTCTCATTCATCAAATTACGAGCTGGTTTACTAGATCAGGTGGATCAGAACCGGTTCCCTTTCTTCATACAGATCAGAAGCAGTTCTGTTCTTTACGACAATAAGAACTGGTTTTGTTCTTCAAAAGAATCAGAATTGGTTCCATTCCTCATACGGACTGTAACCGGTTCTGTTCTTCACAAGGATTCAGTTCCTATCACAGATCAAAACTGGTTCCATTCTTTAAATAGATCAGAACCGGTTCCGTTCGTCACGAGGATCAGAACTGGCTTCGTTCTTCTCACAGATCATAACCATTTACATTCTTCACAAGAATCAGAACCTGTTCTGATCTTCATACAGGCGGTTCTGATCTTCAAACGGATCAGAATCTGTTCTTCACACAGATCGGAACCAAATCCGTTCCTCACACGAATTGGAACCAGTTTAATTCTTCATAGAGATCAGAACCGGTTCTGTCCCTCACGAGGATCAGAACTGGTTTCGTTCTTCACAAAGATCAGAACCAGTTCTGTTCTTCCCACAGATCAGAACTGGTTGCATTCTTCAAAACGGATCAGAATCGGTTCTGCTCCTCAAATATATAAATAAATCGGTTCAGGTCTTCACACAGATCAAAACCAGTTCTGTTCTTTGTACGGATCAGAACCTAATCCGTTCCTCACACGGATTGGAACCGGTTTCACTCTTAATAAGGATCGAAACGGGTTTCACTCTTAACAAGGATCGAAACCGGTTCTGTACCTCACACAGATCAAAACCGGTTCCATTCATCACGAGGATCAGAATCGGTTCTGTTCCTCAAACATATACAGAAATCTGAACAGGTTCAGGTCTTCACACGGATCAGATCCGGTTGTGTTGCGGCGGCTTCTCGTCTCTGGCGCTCTTCTCTCATCTTCTCTTTGAAAACCTTTTCAGAACCTGCAGGAACCAGAACTTCTCACCACAACAAGCTCTTGAGATCGGCCTCGAAGCCAAACGAGAAGATCAGGTCGGCCTCGTCCACGACCAGAACCTCCAGGGAGGCCTGCAGGTCCAGGTTGTGCGCGTTGATGTGGGCGAGCACGCGGGACGGCGTCCCCACCACCACGTCAGGCTTCTCCATCAGGATGGGCCTGTCCACAGAGGAGATCAGATGGAACCACAAACCTCTGAGCCGGGTCTGGAAGGTTCTGCGGAGCCGGGCCCGCCTCCCACCTCTGAGAGGAAACGTCCGCCTTGCTGGAGATGTCGGCCACTCGGACGTCTCTGGAGCAGAAGGACGTCAGCTGCCTCATCATGAACAGACAATCCAAGGTTTACAAGATCAGATTAAAAATTTCCAGGAGCAAACGGACATTCTTAATCTGGAACTTGAAAAGCTGGAAAACCAACGTCAGACAAGAGACCAAATGAAGGAGAACTATTCCACAATGATGGAGGAAATCTTCCTCATGCAGAACCTCCAGGCAAATCTGGAAACTGAGATCAAATGTCTGAAAGTTCAGGAAATTGAAGCTCAAGAATGGGTTATGGAGTTCAACCAGCAGAAGGCTAAAGCGGATCTCCTTAAAAAGGAGACCCAAGACCTCCAGAAGACTAAGGAGGATCTGACAGAATCCATTCGGAGCCTTCGCTTGATCCAAGACAAAAAGGAAACACCGATCGCAACAAGCCTCCAGGAGATTTCATCGACTCCTTCAGAAGTTGAAAATGATTTTAACAAAGGCAGTGATGAAACGTTAGAGAATGAAGAAGAGGAAAAAGTCTCTGTCAAAGACATTCAAGTAGTGGAAAATCCTGAGTCCTCATTGGTTGATGAAGACGAGGAGAAAGAGGAGGAGGAAGTCACTTTAGTTGAAGACTTCAGGAGTACTTCAGATGATGATTCTGATGAAGATGTTGGTTCTGAAGAAGAGATCCAGCCTTCAGATTCTGAGGAGGATGAAGATGTTGGTTCTGAAGAAGAGATCCAGCCTTCAGATGATGAGGAGGATGAAGATGTTGGTTCTGAAGAAGAGATCCAGCCTCTAGATGATGATGAGGATGAAGATGTTGGTTCTGAAGAAGAGATCCAGCCTTCAGATGATGAGGAGGATGAAGAGGAGAAGGATGAGAAGAAAGTCTCTTTAGTTGAAGACATCTGGAGTACTTCAGATGATGATTCTAATGAGGAGGATGAAGATGTTGGTTCTGATGAAGAGATTCAGTCCATGAACTCTAAAAAAGAAATAAGCCCCATCGAAGAGACCAAGGATGAGAAAGATTCTGGCAGGGGTATTTTGAGGAACTTCAGACAGTTGTTGAAGAGACACGGCCAAAACTAAGAGAAAGTTAGTAAAGGTTGGTCTTTATCCTCAACAAAGGGGATAAAAAATAAGAAACCTTTTTTTAGAAAAAAGGATCAACTTAGAAAGTAGGAAAAAAGATTTAGGGTGTGGTTTGGTTAAAAAAAAAAAAAAAAACATACAAAAATAAATAAAAAAAAAAAAAAAAAAAAATTTAATGCAACCACATGGGGCACAACAGTGCTCGCATGTGCCGTCCCAAGTCCGGATAAATGCAGAGGGTTGTCGGATCTGAATCTATCATTAAAAAAGAAACAAATCAATCATGAACAGAACTTTCACACCGGATCTGTCGTGGCCGCCTAACAACGACCGCCGCTGGTGCTGCTGACCCAGGCTGGAACTAGGACTACGGTTGGTGGAGGACGGACAGGATGAAGGTGCCACAGTGAACTTGCTCCTTTTGGCGCATCAGAAAGTGTGTTCATAAACTACATACAGATTCTCCTGACATCAATTCATTTGTGGGAGGAGCTACCCAGCCAGCTGGGCTAAGTGGGCCCCATGTGGTTTAAAAGTGGGCAGAAAATGTGGACCTCAATTGGGTTTGTCCGCGGTTTCTGTGGCAGCCCAACCTGTGTTTGCCTACGTTAGCTTAGGTGGGTACTCAGTGGGTTGGCTCGCTACGCTAGCCAGCCTTCTGGTGAACGGCATTGGATGCTAGCAAGCTCCACTGTACCAAACTAGCAAGCTCCGCTGTACCAAACTAGCAAGCTACGCTGTATCAAGCTAGTTAAGTGCGCTGTAGAAACCTAGCACGCTCTGCTGTAACAGGCTAGCGAGCTCTGCTTTTGCGAGCTCCGCTATTTCGAGCTAGTTCAGATTGCTCTGTAGAAACCTAGCAAGCTCGGCTGTAGTGCGCTCCGTTGCAGCTAGCTCTGCTGTAACAAGCTAGCGATCTCCCCTGTGCCGAGCTCAACTTTATCAAACTAGCCAGCGCCGCTGTATCAAGCTAGCGACGTCTGCTGTATCGATCTAGCGAGCTCCGTTGTCCACTGGGCAGCTAGCAAGCTAGCAAGCCTACCCAATGAGTGCCCACTTATGCTAATGTGGGCAAAGACAGGTGGGGCCACCATGGAAACCGCGGACAAACCCATTTGGGGCCCACTTTTACACCATATGGGGCCCACTTGGCCTTGCTGGCTGGGTACTGCAGACCTTTACCTAAATAAATATTAGCTGAACTCCAAACTAGCCTTAAAAATCTTAGTAAATGCCAAAAATAGTACAAAGAAGTTAGCAGAATGGCAACGCCAAAACAGCCTGAAAAACTTTAAAAGAAAAATTAGCCAAAATAAAATTATAAATATTAACCCAATTCCAAAATAGTCTAAAAAACGTTTTAAAAGAGCTTAAATTAGCTAAAACATCTAGCATGTAGCTGAAAAAATAGCCACAAAAAACAAAAAAAGGCCTAATATTTATACACTAGCGGTTTTGGCAAACTTAAGCCTTTTTTTTTTACCTTATACCTTCGGCATGGATTCCTCACTCACAGATCTCACTTCCTGCTCTTCGACATGCAAACACAAACCATTATCGCCCTCTAGTGGCAGACCCATTAACTCAATAAACAATATAACATATTGTTACAGAGCATGTAGCTAAAATATTAGCTGAACTCCAATAACCTAAAAAATCTTTATAAATGCCAATAGTCCAAAAAGCTAGCAGAATGCTGATTTTTTTTCCCTCAAGACTTTAAAGTCGTAACTTTTTAACAATTATGAACTAAATATATAGCATTATTTGTGATAATGCTAGTACGGAGGGTGTAAGCTAAAGATGCTATCGCTGTTGCTGAAGCCAGCTGAAGTATTATGAACTAAATGCCAAATTAGCCCAAAAAAACAAAATAAATAAATAAATTAACCAAAAAAGCTAGCCTGTAGCTGAAAAAATTAAGCAAACTCCAAAATAGCCCAAAAAATCTTAGTGAATGCCAAAATAGTTCAAAAAGCTAGCAGAATGCTAATATTTAAAACTTTAAACTGTAACTTTTAAACATAATAATGAACATTATTCCAGAATAAATCAATTTAAAACTTGAAATAATTTTCAATATTTTACTCTCTATAAAATATGTTTTTAATAAAATTATACAAGTAAGAAATAAGTGCAAGATAACATGGAGTCATTATTAACAATAATCATTCTGTCATTTGTTATCTTTTGAAATGGAGGAGCCGCTTGAAAACGAGATGTTTCATCTCTAGGGGTTTATCCTCTTATCTTAGTTTAAATTTGAAAATAAAATAAAATGATCTGGAGGGCCGGATCCGGCCCCCGGGCCTTGACTCTGACATGTGATCTAGAAGGAGTGGGCGGTTCTTTCCTGACCGTCAGCAGCCTGCTCAGAGATGAATGTGTCAGAGTGGTCATCCCTTCACACACACAGGATCTTCCTGAGTAAGACAAAGATCAGTGACGGTTCCTGAAGAACGCTGCAGCTCCTCTAACCGGACTCAGGAAAAAACGGATTCAAACGCTCGAAAAGAGTTTCAGGAAAGGAATCCAAAGGAATCTGACTGAAGCCTCAGAAGCTTCGTCATCTCTGGACCTGCAGCTTCATCCAGATAGTTGAGCTTAAACTGGGTTCAAGTGTCTCATTGGTTTTTGGGGAAAAATTGAAACTCCAAAAATGCTGGACGGTTAAATAGACGATCGTGCAAAAGACAAATAATCAAAGTTATCCGTTTGACTGTGTACTAAACAGTAAAGTATAAAGTGAAATGTTGATGCTGAATTTTAAATAAGTTGAGAAATGTGTTGTCTAGAAGGACGTTCTGTGATTAAAAAGTATTAAAAGTTTGCATGTTTTATCTAAAGGTTAATAGCTAAACTACAGCTTAGAGTTATTCAGTGATTTGAATAAAACTGTAGTATTTTGAAACATAAACATGAGTGAATCACAAACTTTTGATACCAGAAGAGCTGAAACCACTAAAATGAAAGTTCATATAAAAACAAGACTCAGAATATCTCTGAGTACATGTGAGTATTCAGAAGAAGAGTTCCAGGAGGATTCCATGAGTAGAATACTGTCAACAGAATACTATCAACAGAATACTGTCAACAGAATACTATCAACAGAATACTGTCAACAGAATACTATCAACAGAATACTGTCAACAGAATACTATCAGAGGAATTCTATCAGCAAAATCATAAAAAAAAAAAAAAAAAAAAAAATTCTAGCAGCAGAATACTATCAGCAGGGTACTTTCAGAAGTATTCTAGCAGCAAAATACTTTCAGAATACCATCAGCAGGGTCCTTTCAGAAGAATACTATAAGCAGAATACCATCAGTATTCTTCTGAAAGCATTCAGCTATCAACAGAATACTTAAAGAAGAATACTACCAGAATAATACTATCAGCGGGGTACTTTCAGAAGAATACTAAAGGTAGAATACTTTCAGAAGAATACCATCAGTATTCTTCTGAAAGTATTCCGCTATCAGCAGAATATTATTAGCAGGGTACTTTCAGAAGAATACTTTCAGAAGAATACTTTTAGAAGAATACTACTTAAAATTCTCAAAAAAAAAAAAAAAGGAATTGTAAGCTTTGCCAAACGAACCCAAACTACAGTTACTAACTTTATTCTAGATGAAAATATTTTCTATCACAGAAAAAATGAATTTGAACATAATTGGAGGAAAAGGAGGAGAGAGAGAGGGCTGGAGCCCCTTCTTCATCATCATCATCATCATCATGTTGGGGTAAAGCAGCATCTTTAAAAACACGCCCCTCACTCTGATCACAGAAATCTTTTATTGCAGCGAGAAACAGATTTTACACTCAAAGCCTGAAAAGAAGACAAAGTTCAAACGTTTGTATTTCTGCTCAAAAAGCAAAAACGAAACAGATATTTGGTATAAAACATCAGGATGAAAATAACATTTCATGATCGGCGAGCACAAAGTTTTAATATTTCATAACTTTCTGCAGAAGATAAACATAAGCTGCTCAGAGTGATGTTTGAAAAGATAAAATGAGGAGTCGACATTAAAGTTGGATGAATAAATTAGTCACAAGATACAAAAACATGAAAAAAAAATGGAGATAATCAACACAGCCGACTTATAGTACATATTTCACCTTCTTATTACCTTCTTAAAGTCTGAGAAAATGATCTGTTTGGATTTTTAACTCAAAAGACAAAATTTTGAAGAATAAAAACAGAAAATTAGACATCTTTTTGGAGTCACCGCAATAAAACACGCACTACTTCCATTTTTGAGAGGATTTGTGCTTTAAAAAAACTTTAGAAGTTGCACAAATGAAATCACATTTTTGTGCTTTTACTTTGAAACTTTCCTTCAACTCAACCATCACAGAGGAAACTGAACGATTTAAGGCAAAGTCTCCCGAATTTGGAGGTAAACTTTGACGTCTGAACGTTAAAACTCCAGATCTTCACTCCAACATTTCAAGAACAACTTTGCAGATATTTTTCTTCAGTTTTTTTATCTTCATTCAAAATCCAAAACAAAAAAAATACTTTCAAAAGTTTGAAAATCTCTTTTCACACGAAACCAGCATTTCCAGCTCAAACCAGCAAACCTGTTTTCTAATCATCCAAATGTCGACATTTAGCAACAACATCTGACCTTCACAAACAGTAACTTATGGATAAAAAATAAAACAAAATCAAGAGAAAAGTAAAAAAAAACAAAAACCACAAAATTCTACAAAATACAACTGAGGTGGAGTCGATGGAGTGACTTCAACAGAGTTTTAGGGCCTCCATGAAAGAAGAAAAAAAATTTTTTTTGAGACGAAATTTGTAAAATTATGAGAAAGAATATCAACATTTTATGAAAACAAAATAATAAAATTATACTTGAAAAACTCATGATGATTCTCATGATTTTGCTTTTTTTTTCTCGTAAAATTTAGTTATTTTTGAAATATTCTGACTTTTTAAAAAATAATTTTACATTTTTATTTTTGTAAATTTTTTGACATTTTTCTAATAATTAACATGATATATTTTTAAATACTATTAAGACTTTTATTCTGGAAGAGTTTGGACTTTTCTCAAGACTTATCAATTTTTCTTATAATTTATAACTTTATTCACATAAAATTTGGACACTTAAAATAATTTATAACTTTATTCTCGTAAAAATAAAATTTAATTATTTGACCAAGTTTTGCTCATAATTTCTAACTTTTCAGATAACTTCAACAAATTTGACTCAACTTTTTTCAATACCTTATTTTCCATAATGTCCAGAATTTTGATGTTTTTCACTTAATTTTATTCTTTTATCATAGTTTTACAACTTTGTATAAGAATTTAGCATTGTTCTTATTTACTTTTTTTAAATAAAATTTTAATATTTTCCAGATATTTTTTTTACTTTTTTCATCATAATTTTACAACTATTCTTGTAAAATGTACATATTTTATTAAAGTTATAACATTTTATTATAATTTTATGAAGAATTTTGACTTTTCAACATTTTTACAACTTTTCTCATAATTTCTAACTTTATTCTAGTAAAATTTTATTCTCTTAAAAAATTTTTTCATAATTTTACCAAATTTTACAATTAATTTCACAACTTTTCTCATAATTTTGCTTTTTTTGTAAAATGTTTACATTTTTTCACAATTTATAACTTTGAAATAATTTTACATCTTTATTTTTTTTAAATGTCATAATTTACAACTTTATTACTCAAGGAATTTTAAGGAACTTTTCTTAAAGTTTCATGTCTTTATTTATATAAATGTATCTATGATTTTACAATATTTCTGTCTTAATTTTACAACTTAAAAAACGTGACTCTTTTTTAATCATATTTTAATACTATTCTAATAAAATTCAAATATTTTTCTTATAATTATATGATTTCTATTATAATTTTATGACTATTCTAGAAGAAGTTTGACTTTTCACCAAATTTTATAACCTTTCTCATAATTTCTCACTTTATTCTCATAAAATTCTGAGACTTTTGACAGTTTTAAAATAATTTCTAACTTTATTCTCATAAAACTTACTTTTGGCCTTATTTGACCAAATTTCCCTCATAATTTATTTATAATTCCTCATAATTTTACAACTTTTTCCATTACATTTTTCCCCATAATTTTATCCTCATATATTTATTGATTTTTCTCCTTTCACGTTGACCCTCAGAAGTGTGAAAATGTAAAAAAAAACTGGCTCAAAAAGAAAAAAAAACCAAAACTATTTTTCCCCCAAGATGAACTTAAATCATAAAGAAGTAAAAAACATTTGTGTTAGCAGAAACGGTCTTTGACATTTCATAAATAAATCTAATCTCTGAGCGTTTCTTCCCAGAAACTTGCAGTATTTTTCCTGCGTGAAGCTGCACATCCTGAAAAGCGCTGATGATGGAGTGAGTCGTCTGAATTTAACCACACCGAGTTTAGATTCCTCAAACTTTTTCTTTTTCTTGAACAGATTTTTTTAAAGACCCTTTGACTCCTCGCCAGATCCCGTCGTCGCTTCGTCCGCCGCCGTCCTCACATGTGCTGCAGCGCCTCCTGCGCCTGCTCCGTGTAAACGTCGTCCTTCCACAGGCTGAAGCTGGAGTGAAGCGCGGCGCTCTGCTGCGACGAGCGCCGCTTGTCGCGCGAGAAGAAGCTAAACCTGCAGAGACCGGGACGCGGAGGGAAGCACCACAACTTTTAAAACAACATTTCAGCTGCTTTAAATGACCCCGCCCCCTCTGCAGAGCGCCCAGCTGGATCAGTGAGGATCAGGGAGGATCAGGGAGGATCAGGGAGGTGGATCTCAGGAAACCATGACGACAGTTTAGTAACAAAAAGTTTGATTAAATAAATGAAACTTTAAATAAACGAAGAGGAATTTAATGAAAATATTTTGCTTTTAGTCTCAAATTACAGTTTCAATTCAGACTTTTACAGCGTTAATCCTAATTGAACGTGGGGGGCGGGGCTTAGAGCGCATTGGCTACCGTGCAGTAGTGATGATGATGAGGATCTCTCAAAGTTTAGGTCATCAGAGGAGGAAGAACAACGATGTCATCATCATTTCTGTCACCTGATCATCTCAATCATGTCCCTGTCGCCAATAGCAACAAAGCTCCGCCCCCACTTTAAATTAAGCTCGACATAAAAAACGAACTGAAAGTGTAAATTGATGATTGTAACAAATAATAATAAACATTTTTGAATAAATTAAAAACAGTTTTAGGTTCATGATTTATTATATTTTATTTTTTATTTTAAATATTTCTTGACTAATCTCGTTTTAGTAGATTAGCAACAAGCTTTTAAATATACTCATGGGTTAAGTTTTCATCTTTTATTGTCATTTAAAAAAAATTTAGTTAATATTTTAGCAACATGCTAACATCTTTGGTTAATTTGTGATCTACTAGAGTTTATATAGGATCATCTATAGTTTTGCATCTATTTTAGCAACATTTTGACTAATTTACTTAACTGAGGATTTTTAGGCTATTTTGTATCTTAGCTAGTATTTAAGCACAAGTTAGCTTTTTTGGCTAATTTGGACTATTTTGGAGTTTAGCTCATATTTAAGCAATACAGTGTAAATTTCGGCAAAACTGGCATGTATTAGGGATTTTTAAGGAATTTATTAAAATTTTTCAGATATTTAGGACAACTTTAGAGCTCTTTCATAGTTTTTTAATGAAATTTCCAGTCTTTTAGCAAATGTAACTTTTTACAAATAGCTTTTGTATTTACAGAAAATCCCTACAGCAATGAAAGTAAATTGCATCATTATTTTCAGCTAAAAGCTTTCAAACTAGCATCATCACAGGAACTTTTCTAGTTACATTTGATATAAACCAAAACTGACTAACCAGTAACCTTCTAGTTAGATGTAGTGACTTATTTTATTCATTTAAAAAGTCATTTGATCTTGGAAATGTTATATTTAAGTTAAATCTCTAATAAAATAAGTTTTTATTCCTTTAAATTATATTTTTAAATAATTGTTTCAAGAAATCTAGTAATAGTTTTTAAAACGATTTGAACTTAAAATGTGTAATTCTATATATTAAAGTAAATCACCTCAATATAACCAAAACTTTTATTTAGTTTTAAACACGACTTATTTAAAAAAGTTTTATAAAGATAAATTCCACTTTTAAACTTTATATTTTCCAGATTTTGTTATAAAAATGATTTTTTTTCCTTCATAAAAGATTGAAACCCACGTTTCATTTCCCTGAATCGGTTTGTTCTGTTTGGAATTTCCACTTTTTCGTTTTAGATTTTTATCACGACGTTAACGCTGAAGCGGGGGGAGGGGCACGATAAATCAAGAGGGGGAGGGGAAAGGTCAGCCAATCAGAAAGTTCCACAGATGTTGAAAACAAGAGGGCCGTGCGGGAGTGGGGGTGGGGTGTCAGCTGAAACCACTGACTGCATATGAAACCTGGACTGAGTGACTCCTCCCCCCCTGGCGTTCCAAACAGGAAGTACTGACTGACTGAACTCATTTGGTTGGAGCTGGAACTAAACTATTTTCACACTGTCCAGTGCTCACATACAGTCAACGGTTGAGGCGGACGGCGGCTGAACGAATGGAAAGTCATACAAGCGACATGAGGCGTCTGATTGGCTGTAAAGTGGGGTCATCTGGGATCAGACCAGCCGCCACCATCGGCATTATGGCTGTGAAGATCCTGTCACAGAGAGGGGGAGGGGGAGATGGCGTCCACATTAACCTTTGACCTGCAACCTACACACTGGAGAGGACGTTTCTGTCGGGTTAGCATTAGCGCTTTTAGCTCCCCAGCGTGTCTTCTTTTTCCTCACAGCTAACGTGTGCTAAGAGTTAGCTCGATAAAAGCGAGCGCTAGCTGGAAGCAAACCGCCGTCAGACTCAACGTTAAAGCCGATCTGCCTCACGAAGACGCGCCGGAGCGCGGGCAAAGCAGGCGTGCAGCCGGGACTTACAGGCGTTTGATCCCCGACTCCTGCTGTGGGGAGGAGCGCGAGCGACTCCTCAGCTCAGGGGAGGGAGACGGGGAGGAAGTCACCATCTCCTCCTCCTCCGCTTCATCGCTGCAAAGACGGAGAGGCAACGTGAGAAAGACGAACCACCGAAATGCGTCTGGGCTCAGACTATGACCTGGAAAACGACGGGAAATGTCTGGTTAAAAGGAGCATGAACTTTGGGCGATGATGCTCTGGCGCCATCTGGGGGCCATGTTGTCCTCTATGGTCTATGGAGTCTCGAAAGAGCCAAAATGAAATAAATATATACACCATCAAATAAATAAATAAATGTGGCATTAAATAAATAAATGTGGCAATAAATAAATAAATGTTGAAATAAATGTGGCATTAAAATATTAAAAGAGCACATTTAAGTATTTCATGACATATTTATTTATTTCATTGTCCCTTGTAGGTTAAAAGAGCCAAATTGAAATAAATATATTTAATATGAAATAAATAAATAAATGTGGCATTAAATGAATAAATGTTGAAATAAATGAATAAATGTTGAAATAAATAAATAAATGTTGAGATAAATGTGGCATTAAAATATTAAAATAGCAATTAAAAAGCCATTTTTAACATTTCATAATGAAAAGTTCTTTGTTTCACCAAAACAATGTTTACAGCGTGTATGTGAGTGAGGACTCAGACAAAAACTTTGCACCGGGCCAGATCAACAGAGCAGAGACGATGAGTTAGGCCCCGCCCACTGAGTTTGACGAGAGAATCTGACAGATTGCAATTTCATGGTGTGTCCACTTCCTGTTTCATGAAATGTATAATGAAATCATGAAATAAATAAATATATTATGAAATGTTAAAAATGGCTTTTTAATGGCTATTTTAATATTTTAATGCCACATTTATTTCAACATTTATTTATTTATTTCAATATTTATTTCATATTAAATATATTTATTTCAATGTGGCTCTTTTGACCCACAAGGGACAATGAAATAAATAAATATGTCATGAAATACTTAAACGTGCTCTTTTAATATTTTAATGGCACATTTATTTCAACATTTATTTATTTATTGCCACATTTATTTATGTATTTGATGGTGTATATATTTATTTCATTTTGGCTCTTTCAAGACTCCATATTATGGCCAGGTCCTCTTGTTTTTATAGATATATAAACTCTGTGAACTGACCCGGCTCCAATACATTAGGTTTTTAAATGAGCTTCATTCCGGAAGTTGGCAACATTAAAAATGGAAGAGAAATCTAAAATAATAATATTTAAGAAAATCTGAATAAATGAAAGGTTTTGTATTCCTTTTTTTCTTTGGAGACGGATCTCTGACAGCAGAGGAAGTTGTTCACCTTTTGTAGTAGGTCAGCTCCTCCTGCAGCAGGAAGACTTTGGCCTTGAGCTCGTTCCTCTCGTGGAGGACGTCCCTCAGCTCCTGCAGGGTGAAGCGAGGTCTGTTGGGGTCCTTCGGGTCCAGACCTCCGGACTCCTCCTCACACAGCGCCTCCTGCAGGGAGAACCCCACCAGTCACAGACAACACAGGAGGCAGAAAGGGAGGATGGAGGGGGTGACGGTGGAGGATACCTGGGTGAAATATTGGAACACAGCAGGCATGTCTTCACCGCACATCGCCTCCTGGTGGCACATGTCCAAACTACAGGTCAGGCATGGCTGTTCTGTTCCAATACACTAAATGAAGCTTCCCTTCATTTAACTTTATTAGTACTTTTTTTTTTAACTCAAAGCACAAAAAATGCTGGTTAAAAGAAAACACGCAGTTCTCTGATCTGATTCATAAATGGAGGAAAAATGTTTCATCCAATGAAAATCATTCATTTCTGGGAAACAAAGCAGCAGCCAGCAGAAGAAGTGAGACAAAAACTCTAAGAAATGATCAGATTTTCATTAAAAACATTATACTTTTTATATTTAAACAATCCACCAGCTACAATAGATCTAAAAAAAAGTTCATGAATGTGTAAGAACCTTCCACTCCCCTCTCAAAATGTTAATGTAAAACAAAATATTTAAGTGAATCTTTATCTGAATACACACACACATATATATGTATATATCCTGAATAACATTAGTTTTACTTGTGTAATTATTACTTAGAATGAAAGTATGGTTAAAAAAAAAAAAAAAAAAATCAATGAAGCAGAAGATTTGTAAAAAACCCTAAAAAAATATTTTCCTTAAAAAATAATAATAATAATAATTGACAGTATGAGCGTCCCCTGGCAGCCAGTTGCAGAAATGATCTTCATCCCAAACAGTTTCAGCCACAAAGAAAAATAATCCTGAATGCAGCCGATTCTATAAGAAACTGATGTTTTCTATCAGCTCTCTTCTAATGTTTAAATATAAAAACAGTCAATATAGTTCAGAGTTAGTGTATGCTTTCAGGACTTTTTTTCAGCCTTAGTCTGTAGAACAATTTCATCTTTGGTCAGTAAAAAAAAAAAATTATTCCATACATTAATTTTTGCTCCAGTCTTTAAAATTTAATTTAAAAACTTAGTTATTCAAACGCTTAGTTTTAGTACATTTTATCTTTAGCCTGTAAAAAAATTCAGCTTCACTCACGAAAACTTATTTAGTCTGCAGAATCTCTTCAGCTTTAGTCCATACATTTTTCAGCTTGAATTCATAAAATTTTCAGCTTTAGTTCATAAAATTTTTCCCCTTTAGTCTGTAAAATGTTTCATTTTCAGTTCATTAATTTTTCAGCTTTAAGAATTTTTCTTTTTAGCCTGAAAATAAAAATCAGCTTTAGTCACAAAAACATCTTTAGTCTGCAGAATCTTTTTATCTCTAGTCCATAAAATTTTTCATCTTTACTCCATATATTTTTCAGCTTGAATTCATAAAATTTTTCACCTTTAGTCTGAAAAATGTTTCATTAATTTTTCAGCTTTAAGAAATTTTTCTTTTTAGCCTGTAAAAAAATTCAGCTTCACTCACTAAAACTTATTTAGTCTGCAGAATCTTTTAAGCTTTAGTCCATACATTTTTCAGCTTGAATTCATAAAATTTTCAGATTTAGTTTATAAAATTCTCAGCTTTATCTCATAAAATTTTTCCCCTTTAGTCTGTAAAATGGTTCATTTTCAGTTCATTGATTTTTCAGCTTTAAGAAATTTTTCTTTTTAGCCTGTAAAAAAAAAATCAGCTTTAGTCACTAAAACATCTTTAGTCTGCAGAATCTTTTTATCTTTAGTCCATAAAATTTTTCATCTTTACTCCATATATTTTACAGCTTGAATTCATAAAATTTTTCACCTTTAGTCTGAAAAATGTTTCATTAATTTTTCAGCTTTAAGAAATTTTTCTTTTTAGCCTGTAAAAAAATTCAGCTTCACTCACTAAAACTTATTTAGTCTGCAGAATCTTTTCAGCTTTAGTCCATACATTTTTCAGCTTGAATTCATAAAATTTTCAGCTTTAGTTCATAAAATTTTCAGCTTTAGTTCATAAAATGTTTCCCCTTTAGTCTGTAAAATGGTTCATTTTCAGTTCATTAATTTTTCAGCTTTAAGAAATTTTTCTTTTTAGCCTGTAAAAAAAAAATCAGCTTTAGTCACTAAAACATCTTTAGTCTGCAGAATCTTTTTATCTCTAGTCCATAAAATTTTTCATCTTTACTCCATATATTTTACAGCTTGAATTCATAAAATTTTTCACCTTTAGTCTGAAAAATGTTTCATTAATTTTTCAGCTTTAAGAATTTTTTTCTCTTTTTAGCCTGTAAAAAAATTCAGCTTTCACTCACTAAAACTTATTTAGTCTGCAGAATCTTTCAGCTTTAGTCATACATTTTTCATTCTTGAATTCATAAATATTTTTCAGCTTAGTTCATAAATTCAGCTTTAGTTCAAGTAAAATTTTTCCCCCTTTAGGTCTGTATAATATGGTTCATTTTCAGTTCATTAATTTTTCAGCTTTAAGAAAATTTTTTTTTTAGCCTGTAAAAAAAAAAAAAAATCAGCTTTAGTCAATAAAACATCTTTAGTCTGCAGAATCTTTTTATCTTTAGTCCATAACATTTTTCATCTTTACTCCATATATATTTCAGCTTGAATTCATAAATTTTTTCACCTTTAGTCTGAAAATGTTTCATTTTCAGTTCATTATTTTTCAGCTTTAATTCATAATTTTTTTCAGCTTTAGTCCATAAAAATCTTCTGCTTTGGCATGTCAAACTACTCTAGTTTGTGGATCTTTTTTTGCTTTAATGTGTAAAATATGTTTCAGCTTTAGTTCATAATTTTTTTCAGCTTCAGTCCATAAAATCTTTCAGCTTTAGTCCATAAAATAGTTTCAGCTTAGGTCTATAAAAATGTTTTAATCCATAGTCAGAAAAACGTTTTTATCTTTGCTTGTAAAACATGTTACGTCTTTAGTTTGTAGAATTGTTTTGGAGCTCTTTCACAAACTTTGATTCAGATCTTTTATTTAATTTCTTTAAAATATTCTTTTATAAATAAAATTTTTGAAAGTCACAAAATTTACTACAAAATGATAAAACGGACAGGTAAAATGACTGGACTGAAAGAGAGTGAAAAATCAGTAAAATCTGCAGATTTCAGAAAAAAAAAATCAAAGTTTTCTTTTGTTTTTTGTAGTAAAACATCAAGAATCCCTGTTGACTCCACACCTCAATGCTGGGTCTGAAAAGTGGGTTAAATAAGGAACCGATGAACTCAGGTTGGTTCCGCCTGCAACACTTCCCGCTTCACTCTGAGTTGCTTTGTGTTTAATTATTGGAAAGCTCAAAGTCCAGAGCTGTTAGACGCAGAGCGACGTCTGACGCTGCAGATTCTGTTAGTCCTGGAAACTTCATGCAAAACCTGCCGGCGTGTCACAGCATCACACAAACCCAGGCTGGCACTACGGCGTTACCCAGCAACACAGCTTCGTCCTCTGCCTCCTCATCCTCGTGACCCTCAGAACTGAGGGAGCCGACAGAACCTGCGGGGGTCGGGTCAGACCCAGCGGGCGTCCACTCAGACGGGTCAGGTCTCTGCGACCCCCCCTGAGCAGCTTCACCACACTGGTGGGGTCAAAACACTTCGTTACATGTCACTGACGCATCACTCCACACAGAAGCTTTTATTTTGAAAGTTTTCATCAAACGGAGTTCTGTTTCAACTGTTTCAGCTCCATCTAATGAAAATCATAACGCTTTAATGCAAATTATCATATTTTTAAAAAAATGAAAACTTTGTTTTTTTTTAAAAAGCAAAATACTCAGAACTAAATCAGTTTTAAAAATGTATAGAAATCAATTTAAAAAAATCTTTAGAGCCTAAAAACATTTTATAACTGAGCAGCAAATTTAAAATGTGACCATGCTGAACATCACCACTAGAGGGCACCAATGAAACATAATTTGGCTCAACATAAAAACATCTTTCAGACAATCCTCTGAGGTTTTAGATTTAAAGCATCACCTTTTTGAAACTGTTTTTGGAACATGATCTCCTTTAAATATTTTTTATGACATAAATAATATTTATATCAATAAAAGGTTTAATTTAATTGTCAATTAAAAGTTTCTTCAAATAAAAGTTGACATGAACACGACGGATTTGTTGAATGTTTAAAACCGATGGCAGCTCGAGGACGCCGTTTTACCTCTGCGGGGGACGGCGGCTGCGGTGGAGCGTTCCGCGGAGTTCCCCGCCGGGCGGTCTCCTGAGTCGCCGTCCGAGTAGCCGGCCACTCCTGCTGCGCAGAGCGCACACTTCCTGCGCCTGGGCCTGAGCGGCGGCCTCAGCAGCTCACCTTGGCGATGAGCGCTTCCCTGCGCCTCCACAGACGAGGTTTTGTGCCGCAGAGTCGTGGTTGATTTTCATGAGCCGCGACTGCTGCTGCTGCAGCTGCAGAGACAAACAACATTTGTTTTATTTAATTTATTCCACATAGTTTCACCTGAATATATTTGTTTACTTCACATCTGTGTTTCTGTTAAGTTCAGATGTCTAAAAAGTAATCAGATTACAGTTTCTTGGTATTATTAGACAGGCCTCCATGTGGGCGGGGCCTCCCTTCTAACTCCTTGTTGGAGTCGAACAGAACGATTACGTTAAATAGCTAAAGTGATGTAAATATATTCACATTAAAATGAAGATTTCAAACAAAAAAAAAAATCAGCGAATTATTTTCTATACTTTTCTGTACAAATTAAAACGATGTAAGTTTGACATTCTGCAGGTTTCAGCTCTGAAATGACAGAAGCTTTTATTTTGAAAGCCGGAGCCGCTTACAGCCTCCACGTCCTCGTTCTTCAGCGTCAGCTCCCGGTCTTTGGCTCGGATCTCGTCCCTCTGCTTGTCCACCTCCTTCAGCTTCACCATCACCTGCTTCTCCTCTCCGTCATACCTGGAAAGCAGAGGGGGGGGTGAGCCGGAGGAACGGCGCAGGCGCAGACGGGCCGGGCCGCGTCTGCGTCCTGCAGGTGGCCCGAGCACTGAGGCCGCTCTGTCCGCGGCGGATCTGAGCTTCCTCTGTCCGCCACACAGAAGCTCTTCTTTGTGGCGTCTCGACGGCGTTCGGTTCACATGAGAGAGAATCCTGCAGAACCAAACGAGTGCGCGCAGACGACGAGGAGATTCTCTGACGCTGCGCGCATCAGTTTTGTTTTGTATGTAGTCATACCCAAAATTACAATATTTACAGAAATAAATAAAAAACAATTTATAACATAAAAGCAAAATCATTAAGACTAAAAGTGAATTAAATACAACACGTGTGTCAAAGTCGTGGCCCGGAGGGCCGGATCCGGCCCTCGGGGTAATTCTATCCGGCCCCCCAGATCATTTTATTTTATTGTTATTAATTGATGCTATCTTGTGCTTATTTCTAACTTGTATAATTTATATATTTTTTAAGAGTAAAATATAGAAAGTTATTTAAGTTGATTTATTCTGGAATAATATTCCTGACTTTTTATAATTTATAATTAAGTTAAAAAATTAGTTTTAAAGTTTTAAAAATGGGCATTCTGCTATATTTTTGGAAATATTTTAGCATTTACTAAGATTTTTTTAGGGGCTATTTTGGAGTTTAGCTAATATTTTAGCTACATGCTAGCTGTTTCGGCTATTTTTAAAAAATTTTTAGGCTGTAGATTAAATAATAATAATCCATTTTATTAGTTGGGATTCTTCTTTTAAGGGATTCAAGGAGCAGAAAACATAAACATTTACAGAATAGTAAACTCCACAGCAATAATAAAGGTCCAATAATCGAGCCCAGAGGAACCCCATAAGTTACGGCCATTTACAACATCGTTCTAGCCTCGAGATTGAGATGAGACTTAAACCAGTTTATATCAGTGCTAGAGATACCAACCAAATCTCTTAAGTAGTACAGACATAAGATGATGATTGCAGTATCTAATCTAACAGAATTAAAAGTAAAACTTTAAAGACCAGTCATCCTTTAGAAAAGTAAGACTTTGTATTTATGTTATTTTATGATAAATATATATAAATGATCATTTTTTTAGCATAAATAGGGATTTTTCACCCCAAATATGAAACAGTTAATAACTTTTAACGGAGGTTCACTTCCTTTCAAAATAAAAGAGACTTCCTTTTCACATCATCTCGGAGTGTGACGACGTCAGCATCAAAGAAACATGTTTTATGCTTGGTGCTTTGTGGTTCTTCTTATCCAGAAATTCATGAATCGAACTATTATAATTAAAATAGAGGCAATTAACTGTATTTTTTAATCATGAGACACATAAAACACTGGAATTTGTCAAAATGTTTAGTTCTTGATTATCAAACAACTCTGGCTACTTGATTTTGGAGGCTTGCAGTTATTTTGAATTTTTTTTTTTTACTTTACTTTCTTTTTAACTAAAAGTTTTGCATTTTCTTCAACCAGAGAGCCATAATGGAGGGTTGCAGAGGCCTGATTTAGAAAAAATCTAAATATATTGTTTACATATGAGAAACTCTGCTTTTGCTGGTCGATTTGATAAGAGTTATTGAAAAGTTACAGACCTGTTATATACAGTTATTTGTTTAAATTCTCGTTTAAATTCTAATATTTTTATCTTAATTTCCGTTTGTGGCTCAGGAACGTTTTGAGTTTTCCTTTTTTTTCTTCTTAAATCTCGAATGTTTCAGACTTCCTGTTTTTTATTTTTGAACCGTTCCTCTCACCCTCGTGCCGTGCCTCTGCTGGTCTCCTGTTCATGGCGTCCTTGATGGACATGTTGGACAGGAGGGCTTTGTTCTCCTCCTGCAGCTGAGCGATCTGGGAGAGCAGATCCTGAGCTTCTCCTCTCCACACGTCCTCCACCCGTCCAGCTCCTGCAGGCATAGCATCGTCAGCTCCACCAAAATCACAAAAGCGCCGAGAGCGACTCAAGCCGCGGGACGGTCCTGAACGAAAAGATTAATGATTCTGATCTGAGATAAAAGATACGCGGTCTGGGTTTCTGTTGGTTGATCTTCAGCACGTTTCTATTTACTTTTCCTTTTGATCAGATTGTTTCCGGATTTGGTTCTTCTTTCATCGACAGAGGAATCAGAGATGAAACATGAAAAACGTCTCCAGTCTGAACTTCCTCCAAAAGAAACACAACCTTTTAAAATTCAAATTCACTTTAAATAAACAAACAAACAAACAAACAAACAACCCATAAGATACAACTTCACTTTGACGATGAAAACACAGCAAATAACTATTTAACAGAAACACAAATCAGATCACTGACTGTATGTGAGAACTGGACAGAGCCAGTGTGATGTCACCTCTAGAAAATGGTTTCCTTGCGATTCCAAATTCAATTGAGTTGTCATGTTTTCACAATATGAAACCAGAACCAGACAACATCGTGAGCTGTGATTGGTCGATTTTCCTCACATCTGAGACCGTTTCCAACAGTCTAAATCTACTATTCAAAATCCTGTGGAAATTTCCCAGAAGTCTATGCAAGAAAAAGAAAAGCGTGGTGCGATGCTCACTTAAATAGAGACCACAATGCATTGTGTATTTTTTTTTTAAGTCGATGATGTCACAGATTATCCGAAATAAAAAACAAATAAATACAAAACCAAGACGAATTCTAATTGCTCTGATTATGATAATTTTTACATGAAAATCATCAAACGCAATGCATTGTGGTCTATATGTGCTGAACTAGTGAAAATCCCCGCACACTGGTTTTTCTTAAAGAATTTCCAATGGATTTCTGACACGATCTCAGTGACGTTTCAGTCATCGTTTCTATGGCAACCCCTTTAGCCAATCAGGAGCGAGCGTGTTGGAAGGCCACACCCTTCCCAAATCTGTCAAACGTTTTGAACGTTGCCTACAATTATCGAGGGATCTGATTGGATCTGATGAACTACAGAAATAATTAGGATTTGATGTGTGGCAGCTGATTATTTCTGCATAAAAGTCTACTTCCTGTTTGGAACACCAGGGGGGCGGAGCCATGTGTGGAATCATAAAACTCAGTTGATTCTGGACCTGAACAGATGAAACATTTACAGACCCGCCTGAAAAATAAATAAATATATAATAATAATAAAATAAACAATAAATAAATAATAAAATAAATAAATATATTTCGTAAATTTAAAACAGGAAGTTTTCTAATTTTTTCAGGAATCATTTTTTAATCAGTTTGTAAAGTTCACTCCTGAATGCAGCTGTTTTCAGCTTTTCCACACGTCTCCGTGACTCAGACATGATAGGAACTGAAGCCCCGCCCCCTCAGACTCGTCTCTTCCTGTTGAGCCTTTATGACATCGTCGGTGAGAAATTCCCACCGGCTCAGAGTTTCCTCTCACGGCGGTCATGGGACCCGTCTGCCAGTGACCCGGTCACCGTCACGAGAAGCTGACTTCTGAACTGTTTATAGCCGTGGGCGGCGCCCGCTCCCCCGCACGCCACATTCACAAACAACTGAGAGGTGATTGGGAGCTGTGAGAATCTTTATCTGACTGGATCTGCTGGAATCCACCTGATGAAATTTAAGAAAATGAAATGTTGGAAAGTTTTCATTCAAGCTTTTTGGAGTTCCTTCAAAATAAAACTCTTCTAATCTTACTTTTGACTAAACCTTTGGAGTTTAGCTTATATTTCAGCTACATGCTAGCCGTTTTGGCTAATTTAAGCTTTTTATCTTCATTTTTTTGGGCTATTTTGAAGTTTCACCATTTTTCCATTTACATAATTGCTGTTTTAGCTACACAAGGTTTTGTGTTTTTTTAGCTAATTTGGTATTTAACTAATATTTTAGCTGGCTTTCAGCTTCAGCGTTTGTCAGCTATCAATTTCAGCATTTTCAGCTACCTAAATCAGCATTATTGTAGGTAATGCTATATTTACTCATAAATATGTTAAAAAGTTACAGTTTTATAGAAAGTTCAATAAATGTTTATCCTGTTCGGCCCGCGACATAAGACGTGTTTAATATTTTGGCCCCTTGTTTGATTGAATTTGATTTAAACAGTTACATCAAATTTGCTAAAAGTTTAAAGTCTCTCAATGAACTCAGAGTTTTAAATGATCTAATTAGCCAAATGTTTTCTATTTAACAATAATAGCAACAAATAAAGAAAAAAATTAAACTTTAACATTCAAACAAGCCCCAAAATAATTATGCAAATAAATATGAAATGTAGTAAAATCTAAACAGCAGAATTTTTGTGAATGTGGGTGGAGTTAAATATCAGGAGGCGGGGCTTTTGTGACGTCAAAACAACCTGTAAATCAGAGACTTCTTTACATTAATTTAAATGACGACATTAAAAAAAATAGTATAATAACTAGATATAGAGTATAATATAATAACTCTATGGTGTGCTTCCTTTGCGTTTTATGGCGCGCGCCACGTTGCGTTCAGGTGTCATCGGACCTGCCGGTGCCGCTTCTCCTTCTCCAGCCGCTCCATCCGCTCCAGCCGCAGCCGGTCCAGCTCCAGCCGCAGCTCCTCGGTCTCCGGACTCATGCTGCTGCGGCTCACCATCACTTCCAGGATCTCCAGCACCCGAACCACTTTGGGCATCAGGCGGGACAGCGCCTCGCAGCCGTACTGGTCTATGATCCGCTCGAACTCCTGACCCACCACGGCGGCGATGTCGTACACGTCCATCACCGTCAGGTCCGCCACGTTCTTCTCCAGGGCCGAGCCGGCGTCCTCCATGTCGGGCTGTGGTGGCCCTCCCCGGTTTCCGACAGCCTTCCCTTCGCCGCAACAAACTTCCGTCCGACCCCAACAAGCCGACAAGTTTCCCGCTGCAGCCTAGGACTCGCGAACTGGACCCGGACGACCCGGCACGCGGCGGAAAACACTACACTGGGCGCGCGCGCGTCGTTGGCCCCGCGAGGCGGGCTTCATGTTGATTTATCCCGGATAAAAATCGGCGCTGACCCATAGCTGTCCCACCGCGGGCTCTGCGAGCGGCGGTCACCATGCTGGAGACTTCCGGCGACGGAGCTTTCACAATAAAAGCCGCTATATCCATTACGATAAAATAAAAAAAAAAGTTTTAAACCTGTTCTTGTAGCATTTTTCTGATAAAGGGACATATAGAAAGAAAAAAAAAAAAGCTTAAAATTGTAGACAGAACAATGACCGCACTGGAATTTTACTGAAACTTACATTTTATAATTTTTACATTTTACATTTTATAATCTTATTTTATGTTTGTATAAATATCACACTAAATTAATATCTTAAAATATAAAAATTTTAGTACTTAAATACTTTACATATAATTCTAAGTTCTATGCTTCCAATTTTTAAGATGTTACAAACTCACTAATTAAAAAAAATGTATATTAAAATGTCTTTGTCATTTAATGTTAGCTGCATTAAATAAAACACTTTTTGTCATTATTTTAGAGTTAATATTATTAATCTATTTTTCCTGTATTTGCTTCTGTATTTTTTTACACGTTAAATCCTGAATTATTATTTATCTTGAGGCCATTCTTACTGTTTATTTGTGTTTTACTTAAAACAATAGGCTACAAGTAATTGTTTTAATCAAATCAAAAATATTCCTTCCAAAGGATGACCACCATATAATGAACACCTCAGAAATGTCAACATCCACTGTCTCAATAATTCTTCCGTTCTCAAAAAATAATTATTTAGAAAATATTTTTTCAACAAGTATTAGATCAGAATAGAATAAAACTAACTTTAGATAATAAACCACAAACAAATTAATATTTTAAAAATAAAATAAATTATATTTATCACCGCATTACTAAAAAAAAAATGCTTGTTTCAAATACTTTTTTTTTCTCTCGCAGCATCCAGACTTCTTTATTTTGAAGGCATAAATGTTCATTTCCGGTTTCCTGCCTCATTCCAGCTTTACGCCCCTTCTCCTTTCCACAGCGGTGAGACTGCAGTTTCTACTGCGCATGCCTGAAATCTTAGAAGTGATGAGCTCGCTGAATGAAAACACAAAGATTTTAAATTTAGGATCAATTTAGGTTTTTAATAAGCTGCTCAGACAACAAAACCCTCCGTTAGATTACAAAAATAATACAATTTAATTCACTTTCAGTTTTGACAAATAAAATGACATTAGTAAATTTTAATTACTAAAAAAGAAAAGTTAGCCTGTTATTTTTCAGGCGAGTACTACGATCGTGGACTCTCAGGATTCTCCGCCTCCAGTTTCTCCTCGTTTGAACTGAAATTGAGAGATAAAGTTAAACATCCTGAGCAGCAAAGAGGGGAGGATCTTAAATATGGAGTCTCGAAAGAGCCAAAATGAAATAAATATATACACCATTAAATAAATAAATAAATGTGGCATTACATAAATAAATGTGGCAATAAATAAATAAATAAATGTTGAAATAAATAAATAAATGTTTAAATAAATGTGGCATTAAAATATGTATAATGAAATCATGAAATAAATAAATATATTATGACATGTTAAAAAGGGCTTTTTAATTGCTATTTTAATATTTTAATGCCACATTTATTTCAATATTTATTTATTTATTTCAACATTTATTTATTTATTTCATATTAAATATATCTATTTCAATTTGGCTCTTTTGACCCACAAGGGACAATGAAATAAATAAATATGTCATGAAATACTTAAACGTGCTCTTTTAATATTTTAATGCCACATTTATTTCAACATTTATTTATTTATTTCAACATTTATTTATTTATTACAACATTTATTTATTTAATGCCACATTTATTTATTTATTTATTTATTTATTTAATGGTGTATATATTTATTTCATTTTGGCTCTTTCGAGACTCCATACTTAAAGGGGGGGTACTCACCGCGTTCTTTAGGAGGTTCCCAGATTTGGTGAAGATGCTGGGTCTCTTGAAGGAAGGTTTGGATGAATCTGTGGTGTTCTGCTGAGCAGCAGGTTTGGCCTGAGCGAGGCTGGAAGTGAGAGACGAGGGGGGGGGGTAACTCTGGGCTGGGTTTGGGGTGTACGGCTGAGGCGGGATGTAGGGCTGTGAGGGGGTGTACTGCTGTGAGGGGGTGTACTGCTGTGAAGGGGTGTAGGAGTGTGATGGGGTGTAAGTTTGTGATGGGGTGTAAGTGTGTGAGGGGGTGTAAGGCTGTGAGGGGGTGTAAGGCTGTGAGGGGGTGTACAACTGAGGCTGCATGTAGGGCTGCGTCACCTGGGGGGTCTGGGTGTTTAAATAGGGCTGGGTCTGACTGAAGGATGGAGGGAGTGGAGTGGAGTCCAGCAGAGTGGGGGGCGGCGGTGGCGGGAAGTTGTCCTCGTCCTCCTTTAGGCTGGAGGCGGGGCCAGACGCCCCGAGATCGTAGTGCCTTTTCCTTAGCTCGCCCAGGCGGACCCGTTCCTGTTCCAGCTGGTTTTCTAGCTGCAGGACCTTCACCTATGAAATCGAAAGAACTCCTTCAGATGCAAAAATATTTTTCATTAAAAAAAAAAAAAAAAAACTCAAATTGGCGGTTTTCTGTTGCTTTTATCTCCATAGCAACCATTTTATTTTTTCATCGTCTGGGGGCGACGAACAGGGTAATGTAATTTTTAGAAGGATCGGCAAAAGTAAATTTTGGAATTTCCTTGGCAACGGAGGTTTTTTGTTAACCACACCCACTTTTTTTATATATTCATATGGCATGTTATATTGCTTTATTCAGCTTGAGTCGACAATTCATGCTTTACAATTTTACAATATTCCAGTAAGAAATGAGTATGCAATAGTGAAACGCCACTTTTGCTAGCTAGCCACGTTAACGTCGTTCAAAATTTACAACTTTTAATTGCAACATTTTTGCCCCAAATAGTTTCCAAATAATGTTTTAGTAGTAAGAAGGAGATAGTTTAAAATTTGTAGGAAGAATTTTAGTTTATAGAAGCTACAAAGAAGGTTTTTTTGAAAAATTCAAAATGGCGGCTTCATACTGAGGTCAAAGGTAAACAAAACTTTGGGTATGATTGTACACCTAACTTAGGTGTGTGAAATTTTGTAAAGATTGCTCAAGCAAAAGTGTCTTTTCCTCTAAGTGGAAAAATTGGCAGATTTTGAACTTAACTACAAAATGGCCGCCATGGCATAGTTTCCATGGGCATCCAATAATCATTTTGAAAATATTATTTTTTCTGATGTTCCAGATTCGTGTGTTTTTGTTTCACTTGTGGTTTTTGAAGGGTTTTTTATGAGCTCCATAAGAGATTTTGGCCCAATTCGTTTTTTTATAGTTTATCCCATTGCAAAGTTATTTTTATTTTTTATAAATTAATTAAATTTTTTTTTTTTTTTTTGGAGGGGAGGGTTCACAATGTCAAAAATTATTTCAGAGTGCATTTTTTTCCATTACATATCTATTTATCTAAACCAAGGGTGGGCAAACTTTTTGATTTGTGGGGCAGAAAGGGTTCTAAAATTTGGCATAAGGGCCGGACAAGGAGCAGATGGAAGGAGAGATTTGGTAATCAACCTCATAAACTAAAAAGATAATATGGAATTTAGAGAAAAACATGCTTTAATTTGGACTAAAATTCACATATATTCATTTAAAAACAGAAAATTTGGGAATTTTAATTTCTAAATTTTGATTTTTGTTCTCTTTTTGGGTTGATGTTCTTCAGAGGAAAATGTGAACTCAAAGAAATCAGAAAAATCACCTTCTGACTCAAAAAACGCCAGAGAAACAACACCATTCATGAGAAGAAACCAGAAATACAATGAAAATAAAGCAGTATTTAGGATTTTTGATTCAATGTATTTTAATTTGGAGGGCCAGATTAAGTAGCTTAGGGGCCGCATGTGGCCCCCGGGCCGTAGTTTGCCCACCCCTGATCTAAACCCTAACAACATCTTTAATCAGGATTTCAATAAGCTGAAGTCTTGACATGTTGCAGTTCTTCTATAGACCACTAGGGGTTGGTTGCACAAGATAATTGACTTTTTTACACCATAAATAGACATACAACAGTCTAATCTTTTATAATCCTTACTGTTGTGTTTTTAGGGAGGATAAGTATAATTAGTTGTTTTTTTTTGTCATTAGAGCTTTATTTTGTTGAGTGACACCAGAGATGATCCTCCCAGTCTTTATATGTTTAGTAAAATCATTGTCAATAATTACGTACAAAACAATAAACAATATAAAATATTGTATTTTATATTTTATAAGGATAAAATATTGTATAATTTACAATATAAAACAGAAAGAATTTGATATTTTATTTGAATATTCTCTTAGAAAATACTTTACTCTGCCTGTCAATTGCATATTTCAAAATCATGTTTTTTTATGGGGTTAGAATACTCAAATGGAGATGCTGCACTGTTGTTGGGGTCAGGATCTAGTTCATGATGAACCTGATGAGGATGACATCATCATTTCATCTCGTTCTTTTAGTCCTACCTGAGCTTCCATCTCCTCCTTCTTCAGCTTGATCAGAGACATTCCCGAGAAGTCCATTAAACCTGTAAAGCAGGAGGGTCAAACTCAATCGCAGAAGATTTTAAAACTATAAAAGGGTAACTTTTTAACATCATTATGAACTAGTTATATAGCATTACCTGGGATAAGTCTAGTGTGAATGCTATAAGATTAGTTTGAAGATGCTAGTGCTGAAAACGCTAAAGCTAACAGCCAATATTAGATCAATACTAAATTGGCCTAAAAAAAACTTTGGTTAGTCATAGCAGCGACCATGTAGCTGAAAAAATAGCTAAACTTAAAAAACAGCCTTAAAACAGCAAAAAGCCTTAAATTAGCCAAAACGGCTAGTATGTAACTGAAATATTAGCTAAATTCCAAAACAGCCAAAAAATTCTTAGTAAATGCCAAAATAGTCCAAAAAGCTAAAAGAATGTCTATTTAGAAAACTTCAAAACTGTAACTTTTTAACATAATTATTAATAATAAAAAGGCAGGAAAATATTTTTCAATATTTTACTCTCCATAATAACTAAAATAAAATGATAGGATTTCTCGGAGGGCCGGATCCGGCCCTGGGGCCTTGACTTTGACATGTGCTGTAAAGCATCAAATCCTGGGGTTAACACGGGTCCAGTTTCACAGGTTTTACAGGTTTGGACATGAGTGTCCTCGTCTCACCGTGATCAGAGATCTGCTTCTGCCCGTGTTTGGTGGAGGTCACCACCACGGCGGCCATGTCGTTCACGTGCCGCGACGCCTGCTGCAGCGTGTTCAGCTTCCTGTTGCTGCGGTCGGCTTTCACCTGGAACATCAGCACGCGGTGAGAACCGTCGACAGAAGAACTTCCTGGTTCAGGTGAAGGGGATTCGGTACCTTGGATGCTGCAACCAGCTGGGCAGTACTTCCAGCGATCTCGTGAGAACATGCGATGAGTTCCTCATACGTTCCCTTTTCACTCACGACTCGGTCAGCAGAGTCTCTATGGACGACAGACCCAAAGGTCATGACGCGTTTGAGACGCGGCGAGACGTCCTCTACACTGTTGGTTTGTGGTTACTCACAGCAGCTGAGTGGCGCCCCAGCCCACGGCTTTGGAAGCAGAGATCAAGCCTTCAGTCCAGCGAGAGTTCTTGGCATAAAACTCAGTGGTGGACGCTGCCCCCTGCAGGAGAAACCAAACGCGCCGTCATCACTCGTTTGTAACATTTCAAGTTTTTGGCTTCTAGAATCTAAAACAAGTGTTTGAATCTATGTTAGTTGTGTTTGGGTTAGATGTGTTTTAGTTGATGGAATTAGAGCTAGTTTGGTTTGGGTTAGTTGGATCCTGGTTAGTTAGTTAGTTAGTTAGTTAAGGGTTAGAAGTGTTTGAGTCAAGTTTGGGTTAATTGGGTCACGGTAAGATGGGTTTGAGTGAGTTGGATTAGGGTTTTTGGGTTAGAGTTTGGTTCTGGTGAGTTTAGTCGTGGTCAGTTGGGTTTGGGTTAGTTGTGTTTGTCTGAGTTCAGTTTAGCCTAGTCAGGCTTGGGTAACTTGTTTTATTAGTTGTGTTTTAATTGGTGGGATTTGGGTTAGTTTGGTCCTGGTTAGTTAGGAATAGGTGAGTTGTTAGTGGGTTAGAGTTATGCTTGGGCTAGTTGGGTCAAGGTTAGTTGAGTCATGGTGAAATACGTTTGGGTGAGTTGGGTTTGGGTTAGCTGGATCAGGGTAAGTTTGGATTGTGTTAGTTGGGTTGTGCTTAGTTTAGTTAGGGTCAGTTTGGTTAATGGTGAGTTGTGGTTGGATGAGTTGGGTTTGGATTAGTTGGGTTATGATGAGTTGGGTTATGATGAGTTGGGTTAGGTTTTGGTTAAGTTGGGTCATGGTTAGTTAGGTTAGGGTTAGTTGCGTTTGAGTTAGTTGGATCATAATCAGTTAGGTTTGGATTAGTTGGATAAGGGTTTGGTTAGTGGTGTTTTGGTTAGTAGGGTCATGGTTAGTCGAGTTAGGGTTGGTTGTAGTTGTATCATGATCAGTTGGATTTGGATTAGTTGGGTCATAGTTGGCTGGGCTTGGGTTTGGCTATTTGTCTTTGAGTTAGTGGGATCATGGTTAGTTGGGTTAGCATTAATTGGGTCATGGTTAGTTGGGTTAGGGTCCGTTCCGGGCTCACAGACTCACCCTGCCGCCTTCCACAATGTCTTTCTGCAGGTCAGTAGCAGCTGTCACCAGGATATGAACCGCCTGCAGAGAAAAAAAACACAGACTTTTACTTTGACAGTCTGCTAAACCAGAATCCACAGAACACGACCGGATGGACAAAGTTCTCACCTTCATCAGATCCGAACAGGATCCCAAAATGCTGCAAAAACAGAGGAGAATCAAACATTGTTCTTGACCAGAGAGGAAAACGTCCAGATCCTCCGTACCTCTGGTTGACCTCCAGCTTCAGACCTGTCGTGTCCCTCCTCGCCTGCGACAGAATCTCCTGGAAAAAGAAGAAGAAGATATTCAGCTTGAAGGAAATCCATTCTAATAAACCGAGCGTTAAAGATCGGTATTTCTTCCTGACAGAAATGTACAGAGATAATCTTCTTACGTCCATGCGCAGCACGGCCTCTTCAATGGCCGTGGATGTTGCCACCATCTCTTTGTCCACCATGGTGCCAGTCCAGTTCTTCCTTCAGCACATCCTCCTTTCGGCCGCAGATCCTGCACAAGATCCGAGCCACGGAGGGGATTGAGAATCCGTCGCCATGGCAACCAGGGGCTTCTTTCATTAAGCCTTCGACGCCGCAGACGTCGCCGTAGCTCTTCGATTGTTTACGTGATTTACAAAACTCCAATGGAGTCGGACTTGAATCGCAAAGCTCACCTGTCCCATGGCGAGGATGCGCTGCACGCTGTAGCGAATGGCGGACGCGTTGGCTTGCGGTAAAGTGGGCTGGAACTTCAGGTCCTTCAGGAACTGCAGACATTGGTTGGCGCATTCCCGGCAGCTGTCGCTCAGACCTGCAGGACGCAAACGGCCACATGTGAACGCTCGGCCCGGCGGCTTCAGGGCGCCACGACTCTGACCGCCTTACTGTCGGCGTGATCCACGGGGGCCGAGTGGGAGGTCGCCGCTCCGTTTACGATCGTGTCGGCGGCCAGGTGGGAAAACTGCGTGACCGCTCTCAACAAGCCGCTGGCGTCTGCAGAGGAAGAACGGCGTGAGAACAGAGAAAACGCGGAGGCGTGACACCAACGGCGTCCGACCTACCGCTCCTGTTCCCCAGGTAAACCAGGTGACTCTGCTGCAGCTTGTCAATGGATCCCAGAGTGACTTCAGCTCGATTCACCAGGTAATCTGAGAAAGAAAGCAAACGATCACGGAGAAGTTTAAAAGAAGATACCTTCATGTCTGCATGGAAATAACAAATGTTTCCTTAAGATGAGAACAGAAACAGATCTGCAGAAATGTTGTATTTTCTGATTCTCCTTAAATCCACATCAGGAACGTTATTCTGAAATCTGATCGGCTCCACTGAACTGAACTCTTATTTTATTATTATTTTTTTCAACCAAATTTCCCTCATTAGAACCTGTATTTAAAAAAAAAACAAAAACTATTTTTAACCATAGAATAGTTTGAAAATCAAAGTTTTGAATCAAAATTTTTTTTGGTTTTTTTGGTCTACAAAAGTTTTCTTGTAAAAATACAAATTTTTTTATTACAATTTTTTATTTTTCTTTAAATAAAAGTTTGTGTTTTCAAAACTTTTTTTTTGTTTTTAAGATAAAGTTTTTGTTTTAGAAACAAAAGTTGTTTTCAAATTAAAAGTTTACGTTTTTAAAACAAATTTTGTTTTATTATTTTGTTTCATTAAGTTTTTTTAAACAAACATTTTCTTTTATAAAATTAAAGTTTTATTATAGTAATAATTATAGTTGATTTTTTTTTCAAAATAATAGTTTTTATTTTCAGAACAAAAGTTTTTGTTTTAAAAATATAAAGTTTGTTTAAAACAAGTTTTCTTTCTAAAAAATAAGTTTTGTTTTCAAAGTAATTTTTTTCAATAAATAAAAGTTTTTGTTCTGAAAACAAAGTTTTTGTTTTCAAACAAAAGTTTTTGTTTTCAAGATAAAAGTTTTTTTTTTCAAAACAAAAGTTTTTTTTTTTCAAAATAATATTTCAAAATATAACTTATTTTGTTAATCATAATAAGTTATGGTTTTAATGTTTGGGTTTTTTTTTTGCAAAAGTTTATTTTACAAAATAAAAGCTTTTTTAAATAAAGTTATTGTTTTTCTTTAAATTCTAGTTTGTCTTTTCAAAATAAAATTTTAGGGAGAAAATGTTGAAGAAACACAACAAACAAACTGAACTATTTAACAATAAACTAGCTGTGGTGGTTTCATGGAATGATGACCATGTGGGTGGAGCTTCTTTACCAGGAGAGCTGGTACAGCGCACGTGGATGGGGTCGTCCAGTTTGGCCACGGCGTCCAGGATGATGCCCTCTGCCTCCACCACCGCACACTGCAGCAGAGCAAACTGCTCGTTCTGCAGCTTCTGGGCCAGCTCATTTTCCCGGCAGGCCTGAGGAGATGAACTCCGGTTAAGGGAGGCGTCAGAAGGACGGCTGCGACCTCCGGGGCGCTCGCCGGTACCTGCTGCTGCAGCTGAGCCTGCAGGCTTCCCAGCTCCATGCTGCTCCTCTGTCTCTCCTGCTCCAGGGAGCTGTGCTGAAGGTGGGCCTGCTGCCGGAGGGAGTTCAGCTCGGCCTCCTGCTCCCGGACCGACCGCAGCAGCACCTCCTTCTCGGCATGCAGCCCAGCGAGAGTGCTGCTGAGCTGAGTGCCGCTCTGAGGAGAACAGGCCCATGGGTTAGAAGCGCTCCATCGTCACCGTGAACAAACACCTCCCACCATTTCTTTGCTCTGCAGTGCGCTGGTCGCCCGGGTCAGTTCTGCTCTGGTGGAGTCCAGCTCTCGTCTCAGCCGGTCGATCTCCTGCTTCTGCTCAGCGTTGATGGCGAGCTAAGAAGAAAATCACATTCCAGAGAGATCAGATGTGGTGGAGGGGAGGCGTCACCCTGCGCCTCCTTCTGCCCGCGGGTTACCTGCTGCTGCAGCTGAGCCCTCAGCGCCTCCAGCTCCCGGCTCAGCCGCTCCTTCTCCAGGTCCAGGGAGCTCTGCTGAATCTGCGTCTGCTGCCTCAGCGAGGACAGCTCGGCGTCCTTCTCAGTGGCGGACCGCAGCAGCATGTCTCGCTCGGCCTGCAGCGCCGCCAGGGTGCTGCTCGCTCGAGATCCCTCCTGAGGAGATTCAAGCAGCACCACAGAGGTGGGAAATGAGTCGGATGCTTCCGATAACCAGCAGCCGGCTGTTCTGGACTGCTGACTCGGAAAGTTCTCCACCTTCGTTCCACTAGAGTTCCTCTCATTTACACACAGATTCTCTGTCATTGACCATAGAATGTTTTGAAAATCAAAGTTTTGAATCAAAATTTTTTTTGGTTTTTTGGTCTAAAAAAGTTTTCTTGTAAAAATACAAATTTTTTAATTACAATTTTTATTTTTCTTTAAATAAAAGTTTTTGTTTTCAAAACATTTTTTTTTGTTTTTAAGATAAAGTTTTTGTTTTAGAAACAAAAGTTGTTTTCAAAATAAGTTTTGTTTTCAAATTAAAAGTTTACGTTTTTAAAATAAATTTTGTGTTATCTTGTTTCATTACGTTTTTTTAAACAAACATTTTCTTTGATAAAATTAAAGTTCTTTTTAATTGATTTTTTTTTTTAAATAATAGTTTTTATTTTCAGAACAAAAGTTTTTGTTTTAAAAATATAAATTGACCTTCATTCCTCTATTCTCCAGATCAAACCTCCACCTGCTCTCATATAGATCACCATGTCATCTGCAAACATGATGATCCGGTGCTCCTCTGTCACACCTACAGATCATCTCACCGCCGTCTTCTCAGCCCTTGATTATCAGTAAGCTTAATTATTATTTGTTATTTTGACGTACATCAGGATTTTCCTGACTACAGCGCCATCTGATTGGTCATGCAAACCACCAACAGGTAAGACATAAAAACTGTTTGGAGGGTTAGATGCATCAAGGTTTCCTAAATGTTTCTTTCTAATTAAATTTAAGACTTTATTAAGACCTTGCATATGAAAAAAACAATTTCTTGGCCTAATTCTCAGCCCTGCGGACGAAGAAAAAACAAAATCCTTGTCAGTAACTGTTGCGCTGAGCAGAATCACGTGACATTAAACAGCTGAGCGTGCTGCGTTGGACACTTGTTGATGACGCACTCATGTCAGCTGGCGATCACTTCATTCAAGAGAAACGCCGGTGAGAACAAGCTTCGGTGGCGTGTGTAGAGCATGCCTACCTGTGCGCGTTTTCATCCAACTCTCGATGAGGCAGCCGGTAAGACTTGACATTGTCCGAGCACTAGAAGACCTGCGTTACTTTATTTCCTGCTTGTATTGTGTGCTGTGGCAGCGGGGCGTCCACGTTGGAATTGTTTGGGGGTACTTCAGGTACCAGTCGGACTTTTCAGTTTCATGCGAGTAAATGTTATTGCTTTTTGTTGGTGATATTTTAGAGTAATTCTTGGAAGAATTTTAATTTTGGTGTATGAACTTAAATAAAAATTAAGGGTTTGATTAACTAAATTAAATATAAATGTAATGTAATTAAATTAAAGTAAGAATTAACTTGAACAAAAATGTAGTTAAAAGATGAATTCATTTAGTATTCAGTTTAATTCAGTAATTAAGATTAATTTGTCATTCAGCATTTAGTTTGATTCAGTAATTAAAATGAATTTATTGTAAAATTTGGGCACTTAAAATTGTATACATTTTATTGATTAAAGGTATTTATTGCTGTTGTGTAATGGAAGTTGACATTGTAAATATTTATTCATATTATTGTGTGTGTTTTTAAGGTTTTTACCTATTGACTGCAAAATAATGAAAAGGAAAATAAAGATTGGAAACAACCTCAAGTGGCAGTCTGAGTAAATCAGCCCTCTCTGTTGGATGCTCAGCCCTTTTTCAAGTGTGGGAAAAGCGCACAAAATGAAACACTTGACAGTAACAGAGTAATGTCATTAATTACAGTTCAAATTTCAGTACTTAAATTACAATTACCAGACTACAGAAAACCTTTATTATTTCATAAAACACATTTTGGTGACACCATCAGTCCCTTATAAACCAAATTTGTGTTGGCCCCGATGTTGTTTTTTTTAGTTAAATGAAACAAAATGGATGCTATTTAAAAAAAAAAAAGCGGATGTGCGCGAATCTAGAGTTGTTAAAGTAAGATTAAGAGACTATAAACATGGATAAATTCGTACCAGCATCCGAGAACTGGAAATATTCCAATTAGTTGAAAGCCAAGGCAAATATTTAATTGATTGTTGTACTAAATAACTTGATAAATGCAGGGAATGCAGCTCCATTCTCCTTTTCTTCTCTTCTAATTTTAGCTTCATCCTCACTTGCAGTCTTCCTCTTGAACAATCGTCCCTGAATTGCTCTTTTTTTCCAGGACTTTTACTAATAAGAATGTATTTATTCGCTGCGTGTTTCCCTTCTACCATTGTATTATTGTTTTATCCTGAACTTTAAACCAGAACTGCATTCAGAAACTGTAGGGAATCTTATTTTATTTTTATCCTTTGCATAGAAATATGTCAACTCGACGTGAAGGAATTGAGCGTCGCAGGAGAACGAATCAAACGTACCCCATACGACGCGCACGCTCGGAGGTTCGTTTGTGGAATAGACAGAATTAGCGGTTAATGTTGGAACAGAAAGAGACGTAAATCCCATTTTGTAGCGATAAAGTGCAGTCTGGTTTACAGCCTGCAGCTGCTCTGAGAGCTAAAGCAGCAAATACCAGACACAAAGTCGTGCGTTCCTTCACCAGATCTTATACCTGCTTTCTTTAAGGAAAAAGTAGCAGAAAGCAGAAAAAACTGCACCATTTTTAAGACCAATATATCAGAATTGAAGACCTTTTTAATGCTTTTTGAGGCCTTATTTCCACAAGGTTAGTGCTGCCACAAACGATTATTTTAATAATCGACTAATTATCGATTATTTTTTCCGGTTAGTCGACAAATCGGTTCATGTCATGCACAAACTGGATGTAAAGAAATTCATAAACATGAAGCTTTAAAACAAAAAATCCTAAATAAGCCAAAATAGCTAGCATGTAGCTGAAATATTAGCAAAACTCCAAATTAGCCTAAAAAACTGTAAACATGCAAAATTAGCCTAAATAGCTAGCAGGTAGCTGAAATAATAGCAAAACACCACATTAGCCTAAAAAAGTAAACATTTAAATTAGCTAGCTAACATGTAGCTGAAATATTAGCAAAACTCCAAATTAGCCTAAAAAACTGTAAACATGCAAAATTAGCCTAAATAGCTAGCAGGTAGCTGAAATAATAGCAAAACACCACATTAGCCTAAAAAAGTAAACATTTAAAATTAGCTAGCTAACATGTAACTGAAATATTAGCAAAACTCCAAATTAGCCTAAAAAACTGTAAACATGCAAAATTAGCCTAAATAGCTAGCATGTAGCTGAAATAATAGCAAAACTCTAAATTAGCCCAAAAAAGTAAACATTTAAAATTAGCTAGCTAACATGTAGCTGAAATAATAGCAAAACTCTAAATTAGCCCAAAAAAGTAAACATTTAAAATTAGCTAGCTAACATGTAGCTGAAATAATAGCAAAACTCTAAATTAGCCCAAAAAAGTAAACGTTTAAAATTAGCTAGCTAACATGTAGCTGAAATATTGGCTAAACTTGAAATTAGCCTAAAAAACTGAAAAAATCCTAAATTAGCCAAAATAGCTAATATGTAGCTGAAATATTATCTTAATTCCAAATTAGCCAAAATAGCTTAAATATTAGCTAAACTCCAAAATAGCTTGAAAACCCTTAATAAATACCCAAATAGTCCAAAAAGCTAGCAGAATGTCATTATAACTTTCAACTTTAGTACAGCCTGACTCCATATATTATAAACTAACGACTAATCGACTATTAAATTACTTGTCGACTATCTTGGCAGCCCTATTCAAGGTTTTTAATTCCCCTGTCCTGGACTCGATGAAGGTTCCTCCTCACCGTTTCTTTGCTCTCCAGAGAACTGCGAAGGAGCGCCACCTCCGCCCTCTGGTCCTGCAGCTCTTTGCTGAGGCGCTCCACCTCCTGCTGCTGCTGCTGCACCTGGAGGAGGAGACCGTCAGCGAGCGCTCAGGTGCATCACACAGACGGGGTTCACAAACAACCGCCTCACCTTGTTCTGTTTGTCCCATCGCAGGTTATCCAGCTCCTTCTCCAGGTTCGTTTTAGTCCGGAGCAGATCGTCCTGCTCCTGCTTGGAGCTGGACAGCATCCGCACCGCCTCGGCGTTCTTCACGGAGACATCAGGGATCAGAGACAGTCCGGGAGTCGAAGGGGAGCGAAAGAAGCGTCTTACCTTCTTCATCAGGTCAGCGTGGCTGGTGACGAGCTCCGCGTGTCTTTCCTTCAGCTGGGAAAAGCGAAGCTCTGCAGCTTGAGCTCTGCCTGCAGGCGAACAGAAGCGGGAAAAAGAAGTCACGCCCTCAGACGTTCAGACGTCCGTGTCTTCTCCAGGAACCAGAACTTACTGTCTGCCTCCTTGTATCCGATCTGAGCCCCGACCCCGACCACGTTAGCCGCTCGCAGAGCCTCCACCTCCATCCTCAGGTGTTCGTTTTCGATCATCGCCACCTGGTTGTGGGTACGCTGCGCATCCAGCTCGGCTTCCAGGTGGCTCAGCTGAGTGGTCAGCTCGATTACAGACTTCTGAGCCTGAGGAAGAGGAAGCACGACGACTGAGCAAAAAAATCAAGTTTTTAGTGATTCTCCTGCTCCTTTCAGCACGTAAAAACTCCACATACTTAAAATGATTTCAGTAATCTCAGTATGAAAACATTCAGATCGTTCAGGACATTACTGCTGGTATTTTTGGTATTTATATACTACAGTATATAGTTTTAAATATGCTCCATAGAAAATGAATGACAAAATCTTCAAATTTTAAGACTAATAGCAACAAAATCTTAAATATATTTATGGGATGTGTTTTTATCTTTTATAATAATAATTTAAAAAATGAGTTTAGCTAATATTTTAGCAACATGCTAACGTTTTTGGCTATTTTGTTATCTAATGAAGTTTTTTAGGCTACGGTAATCTAGAGTTTAGCTTCTATTATAGCAACAAGCTAACGTTTCGAACATTTTAGTTTACTGAGGAATTTTAGACAATTTAAGAGTTTAGCTATATGTGCTAACATTTTTGCTAATCTGGCATCTACGGAGATTGTTTATGCTAATTTAGAGTTTAGCTTCTATTTTAGCAACAAGCTAACGTTCGAACATTTTAGTTTACTCAGGAATTTTAGACAATTTAGGAGTTTAGCTATATGTGCTAGCATTTTTGCTAATCTGGCATATACGGAGATTGTTTATGCTAATTTAGAGTTTAGCTTCTATTTTAGCAACAAGCTAACGTTTCGAACATTTTAGTTTACTAAGGAATTTTAGACAATTTAGGAGTTTAGCTATATGTGCTAGCATTTTTGCTAATCTGGCATCTACAAAGATTGTTTATGCTAATTTAGAGTTTAGCTTCTATTTTAGCAACAAGCTAACGTTCGAACATTTTAGTTTACTGAGGAATTTTAGACAATTTAGGAGTTTAGCTATATATGCTAGCATTTTTGCTAATCTGGCATCTACGAAGATTGTTTATGCTAATTTAGAGTTTAGCTTCTATTTTAGCAACAAGCTAACGTTTCGAACATTTTAGTTTACTGAGGAATTTTAGACAATTTAGAAGTTTAGCTATATGTGCTAGCATTTTTGCTAATCTGGCATCTACGGAGATTGTTTATGCTAATTTAGAGTTTAGCTTCTATTTTAGCAACAAGCTAACGTTCGAACATTTTAGTTTACTAAGGAATTTTAGACAATTTAGGAGTTTAGCTATATGTGCTAGCATTTTTGCTAATCTGGCATCTACGGAGATTGTTTATGCTAATTTAGAGTTTAGCTTCTATTTTAGCAACAAGCTAACGTTCGAACATTTTAGTTTACTGAGGAATTTTAGACAATTTAGGAGTTTAGCTATATGTGCTAGCATTTTTGCTAATCTGGCATCTACGGAGATTGTTTATGCTAATTTAGAGTTTAGCTTCTATTTTAGCAACAAGCTAACGTTCGAACATTTTAGTTTACTGAGGAATTTTAGACAATTTAGGAGTTTAGCTATATGTGCTAGCATTTTTGCTAATCTGGCATCTACGGAGATTGTTTATGCTAATTTAGAGTTTAGCTTCTATTTTAGCAACAAGCTAACGTTCGAACATTTTAGTTTACTGAGGAATTTTAGACAATTTAGGAGTTTAGCTATATGTGCTAGCATTTTTGCTAATCTGGCATCTACGAAGATTGTTTATGCTAATTTAGAGTTTAGCTTCTATTTTAGCAACAAGCTAACGTTTTAAACTAATTTAGTTTACTGAGGAATTTTAGGCTATTTTAAAGGGTCACCAAACAGGGAAGTTGGAGATTGAATCCAGTCAGAGGGGTGGAGCTTGGGGGCAGGACTGTTATCATTTCTGGACTTGTCAGACTCTTGAAACTTATATGGTTTGACCAATCACAATAATTCAACTGTAATACCTGTAGGGGGCAGCACACAGACGGTTTTTGACTATATTTTCAAGAATTAAACAAGTTTATTCTAATGTATCCAAAAATTGGCAATGGACTGACAGCACTTTTAAAGCCCAATTTATAGAAGTAAACAGACAAAAAAAGTTTAGGGTTTGGTTGCCCGTTAAAGTTTAGCTAGTATTTAAGCAACGAGCTAGCTTTTTTGGGCTAATTTGGAGTTTAGCTTGTATTTAAGCAACACACTAAATATTTTTTGCAAAAATTGGCGAGTATTAGGGATTTGTAAGCAATTTAACTACACATTTTTCAGAAATTTAGGTAAACTTTAATTCAATTTTCAGTCTTGAAGCAAATTTAACATTTTGGAAATAGCTTTTTAAATTTCAGCAAATCTGCTCCACACTTAAAGTAAATTGCATCACTATTTTTAGCAAAAAGCTTCAGCATCCTCAGCAACTACTTTCAGCAAAATGCACTCCCATGCAGGTAACGCAACCTTTCTTGTTTTAATCGTCGACTAATCAGCAGTTATTATTATTTCCGATGAGTCGACTAATCAGGCCACGAACAAAGTGGATGTAAAACAAGCATCTTCACCATCATTAGCTTTAAACTAAGTAAAAATAAAGATGAATTGCAGCCTCTGTACTTCATTAGTTCCTGGTATTAAAACAGAGTTCAGCATTAGAAACACTCTCACCTCGTCCTTGATGATCTGGATCTCTGGTTTCAGGGCCTCCATCTCCCTCCTCCACCCGTCAGTCTCGGTTTCTACGGGTTCAGCTGGAACTTCAGGAGCTCCCATCTGGCTGAGCAAATAGTACTGCTGCCACAGAGACCAAACTGTTAGCACGGCTGCTGAGCTAAGGCTTCATTTTTTAGGCACCTTCGGGCGCACCTGAGGCATCTGGGGCATCTCTCTGAACTCCGGGTGAGTCTCCACCTCCTCCTCCTGGTAGTCCTCTCCCGGCATCACAACCACCGGCTTTTTATACTCCGCCAAAGCTGCGGCTCGCAGGAAGTTTGGAGGTTCCTGTGAACAAAAGACAAAATGGAATCAGGAGCGAACTCCAAACCGACGTGTGAGTGAGTTAGTGACACCTACATCTGGGAGATCTGGAATCTGGATGACACTCTTGAAGAACTCCATCTCTCTGGCTCGGTTGTAAAACTGCGTGAGGCTACAAACAAACACAGCTGTGAACCAAAGAGCAGATTAAAAAGATCTGTGGCCCAAAAGTGAAGACCCACCTCACGAAAAGGTCTCGAAACCTCTCTCGATGTCCGAGAAGAACATCCGGAGAAATACCTAAACCAGAAATGAGGATGAGGATGGAGCTGACGCGGAGTCACCAGACCAAACCAGAGCAAAGCCTTTCCACTCACGACTGTGAAGCTTGAACAGCAGCCGGACGGAGAAGTGATAGAGGAAGCTGCTGTCCAGAATGAGCGGGATGAGGGGAGTCAGTCTGCACTGTCCCGCTGGGGTGGTGGATTTGGCGCCGTTGGCGTCCAGCTGACGGAGGACTGACGAGAGGACAAGTCACTTCAATACCGAGACACGGACAGTCGTCAAGCAAAAGACATTTTCTTTTTTATTCTTCTTTTTATTGCGATTCATTGTGACAGGTCATTGTTTTTCCTATTAATTTAGCTTTTAACTTAAGTTATAAACTCAAACATGATGGAAATAAAGAAAAAAAAGGACAGAAAGAAGAAAAACGTATTTAACAAATCAATCAATTAATAAAATAAAATAAAAAAAAATACAAAACATTCAGCCGATTTAGTATGCAATAAGAGAAGATTTTGGAAATAAAAAACAACAAAATTTTATAATTACAATACCAACCAGTATGAAATGAAACTCAGGGACGAGTGATTGTTATTTGAACTATTAGTTTTTAATTACTACACTCAATTATTGACTCAAAATACTGCAGTACTGCAAAAGCAGAATTCTGTGTTTTGGATTAATAAATATTTTATGTCCTTTTAGATTAAATTTGCTTTTTCTTTTCTTTCATCTTTTCATTAAATTAGGAGGAAGGCATAACACATTTACTCTATACATTCATTCATTCATTTTTCTTGCCGCTTCATCCCTTTCGGGGTCGCGGGGATGCTGGAGCCTATCCCGGCTGCTGACGGGCGAAGGGAGGATTTACCCGGGACAGTTCGCCAGTCTGTCGCAGGGCGCACACAGTCACTCACACATTCATAGCTTGGGGCAATTAACCTATGAATATATACATATACATTTAAAAATATAAAAGTTGATAAGATCATAAAGTTTTAATAGTTTTAATTTAATAAATAAGGGATTAGACGGGTCCCTATAATTAATTTTTTCTAATAATTCTTGCAATATTTAAACTGTTTTATAAGTCGTACCCCAAATAATTAATTAATCTAATTAATCGCAACGATTTTCTCCCAAATAATTGCTGTTAAAAGCCTCATTTGAGGTATTTTATTTTAGTTTGTGACTTTTTCTCTGAGAAAAAGATCAAAATAAACTTAAAAGCTGGCAACTCTTCTTCTGTTGGGCCTCTGCAAAGCAGGAGGAGTGGAACTACTTCACAGTTAAAATACTAAAGATCAGCAGACTTAATGAACCATGCTAACGATAGTTCATTAGCACGCTAACAATAGAGTTACTTTCATATTTTATATCCCACTATTAATTAGGAGTTTGTTTAAATATCTGGATAAAGCAGAAGTACTGACTCAAATGTTGGAGGAGATTCAGTTTAAGAGATCAATTCTGATTGGCTGTCATTGGCCATAAATGTAGCTTTAGGCTGTTTACATTTCTGTGGGGTGAAGGTAAAAGCGTTGTTGTCCATGACACCCAGCAGACGTCCTAACTGCTGTTTAGTGTGTGTGGGTGTGAAGTGAATCTGAACCAGAGCGTGCTCGGGTCCCACCTGTCTCAGCCATTTTTAGTCCAGCATCCAGAGAATCCAGAATCTCCTGGGTCATATCCAACCTGGAACGCATCCGACAGAAGAAAACATTCTTTCTTCCTCTTAGAAACACGTTGTTATTTATGCCGATGCGGTTAAGGAGACTGAGGCCCTGTTTACACTGGAACGGGAACGCGTTTTGCTCTCTGATCCGGTAAAGCAGATATCGGGTAACACCAAGAACGTTCCTGAATGATATTGCGTTCCACGGTTAAAAAATGCTGACGGAAAACGATGTAATTCACACGCCACGCCGCTATGCGCTATGTGCGCACAATGTTGAACCGTTCCTGCTCTATTTCCCCCTCAACCGTAGTCGAGGAGCAGGGGAGATCTTCTCCAGGACTGAAGGTTGCTTTTCCTCCGGGGTTCACATCCCTTCTTTGGATCATGCGAAGCCGAATAATTACACTTATCTATTGTAGAGGAACTGAACTTTTATTACTTTAACTTGCAGACAAACTCGAGAACAACTCTCCGCTAACGTGCGCGCGCGCCCTCCCCTCTCCTTTTCTCTCCTTTTTCTCTCTCTGCGCAGCACGCGCTCTCTCTCTGCGGCACCCTCTCTCTCGCTCCTCTCAGAGCGCGCTGCTCCTCACATGCACACGCTCCCCCAGCTTCGTAACAAGCTGAGATGCAGAAGTTGGAGCACACACTCATCTCACAAAAACAAGAAAGTAAATAGATTGGCTGAATCGTAAAAAATCAGAAGAACCGAACTTCGGTGCCCAACCCTACTCCCACCGGATGGAAAAGAGCAATAGGAGAAGTACTGCGCTTTACACCCTGACACCGTTCCTGACCGTACACACTAGAATGGAAGGGCTGTGGGAACGTTTCGCAACGCTCCACTCTGGAAGGCGTTCTCAAAAGTTGTCGTTTTGGGGGCCCTAAAACGCCGTTCTGGTCTAAACGAGAGGCCCAAACGATAACCAAGTTGTCGGAACGCACGCGAAAAAACGTTTTATCATGTCCGTTCCTGCTCCCTCTCCAAAGTGTCGTCAGTCGCCTCCATGTTACCTGGAATCACTTTGTGCTGCAGATCAGAAGACATTCATTCAATTGATCAAAAATGGAACAACATTAATTCAACTTTACCTTATTAATTATAATATAATATTAGTTTAATCCATCAAGTTACGTACAAAAAAAAACATTCTAATATATAATAATCCCAGCCGGCAAGGCCAAGAGGTTCCCATATGGTTTAAAGGTGGGCAGAAAATGGTGGCCCAGAATGGGTTTGTCCACAGAAACTAACAAAGCTTGCTAGAACAGCAGAGAAGTTTTCTCACTACCGAAGCTTGCTAGCTCAATCATACATGACGATCAATAAGCTCCTATACAGCAGAGCTCGCTAGCTCCATTACAGCAGAGCTCGCTAGCTCCAATACAGCAGCAGCTCGCTAGCATGGTCCGTTGTCCACAGGCTGGCTAGCGTAGCGAGCTAACCCCACTGAATACCCACTGAAGCCCATGTGGACAAACACATGTGGGCCACCATGGAAACTGGACAAACCCCTTTGAGGTCCACATTTTCTGTCCACTTTTAAACCACATGGGGCCCACTTGGCCTCGTTGGCTGGGATGTTGTCATAAATATTTGATTTATACTTTGATTTGTAGATGCCTCTCACAAGTAAAAGTCAAAAAGTACAAATGAAAGACTGAAGACAAACATCCTCTAGAACTGTTGTTTTTACCTTTGCGTGAAACTCCATTTTCAGGTGAAGATATTTGGCATACAGGGCAACGATGTGGCCGTACCGATCGTGCAAGTTTCCCTGGAAGAAACCAACAACAACAACCCGCATCTATATCCATGCAACAACTCAATCGTTGACAAATCACAATAAAAGGTTTAAACATGAAATTTATTGTAATTTTATTATCGTTTTAAAATAAATATTTATTCCAGGATGTTGAAAAGTTGACGCCTTAAGTCTATGACTGCGACCCAGCCACCCGGTTGTCATGGCAACCATTGACAACATATGTCCTAATCATCATATATGAAAGAAAGACATAAAAAAAATATGTTTTTTTCAGGACATTCTCATAAAAATGTGACTTGGAACCATGCTAATTCATTCTTACTCTGTTTTGAATTAATTGAATTGAACTTTATTAATATCCCAAGGGATAAATGTATCCGTTATGGCACCCATATATCTAAAACATTTTACAAACACACATATTCCTATGAACTATTTTTCTAGGTCTGATGGGACCGTACTCACCCATAGGACACCCATGTCTCTGACCGTGCGGCTGTGTCTGTGGGAATCCTTAACACTCTGTGGATCAAGCAGAAACAATGACGGTCACATCTCATCGTCGCCTGCAGGTCCAGAACAGAAAAGGGGGGTTTGCGGGTTCTGAACTGACATTGCGGTGCCCGTCCCTGAGCACTTTGTGCAGCAGATAGCAGAACTTCCAGCTGACCATGGAGTTGCTGGACACCGGCAGGTTCACGGCGTAGGACCAGAAGGTGGTGGCTCCGGTCTCTTTGTGGGTTCCCAAAATGATGTCTTTGAAACGGTTAAGGAAACTTCCAACGCTCATGAAAAACAGAGTGTGTTCTGCTTCCTCTTTTACTGTTCTGAAGAAATTCATTTTTTGATATAAGAAATCAACATCAGCTCCGTCTACCCAACAGAACTACAAAAAGCTGACTGTAAAATCAATAAAAAGTCTGTTTTTGTGTTTGTATGAGTAGCTAATTTTGTGTTGAGGGGTAAAAAACCAACTTAAATCCTCGACCCTTCATCATGGAAACCACACGGAGAAGTTTGTATGATACAAGGTTTAAGATGAAGACCATTGAGGAAACCGCGTTCCTGCACGCAAGCTCAACGTTAATGAGACATTTACAGTACAAAATCGTCCCGTACATGCAGTAAACGTCTCATTTTTCTACATAGATATCTGCGGCTTATAAATCTTTTCATTCTTTTTTAATTGAGTGGATGCGACTTATGTCACAGTCCAGAAAATACGATATATACAGTATTTTTATTAATCATCAATGTTTTCCTCAGTGGAAATACTCTTTGTAAATGTTCATATTTATTAGATTTTACTTTGGGAAATCTGTGCTATAAAAAATATAAATTATGGCAAAGTTGGTCAGTCCTCTGCACTTTAGAGGTTTATAGTATGTAAGGAGTGGAGAGGGAACTTGGATTTTACCTTTTTATGAATTCACTGTTCTAATGATAAAAACTAGGACGATTTGTAAAAATACATCTCCATAATTTTAGATTTTTAGATTCATCAATCTAGGGAGCATAGTGGTTTTTTGCAGAGACTTCTGGGAAATGTTTGGAATTGTAAATACAACTCTAAAAACATATATATAACTAACTAAGTAGTGAAGGAATTTGGACACAGCTGTTGTTTAGCTAAATTGTGTGTTAACCCTTTAAACATTGGAGTTAGCTTGTTAGCTTAACATAAGTTTCCAGAATTGGTGAATTTCACCCTAAATTCTCATACTTTCTTCTAATTTTCATTATTTAATATTAATTTTTAATAAATCAAAATCTTAATTTGTTCAAAACATGAGTCAGCATTTATTCAGATCTAAGCTAGCATGCTAGCACATGTTTTCAGCTTTTACTGAGGAGATTTTGAGCTACTAAAATGTAAACTTTTAAAACTTTTAAGTTCAGTTCAGCTCATGTCCCAAATCTATCTTCAATAGGATTAAATGTCTTTTTTGTCAGTCAAAATGTGAGACACTAGCTAGCAGCTAGCAGAGATTAGCGACCAAGAAGATAAAGCACAAAAAACAAGAAATATGGCATTTTTTTGTTTGCAAGCTCTTGAAGCCCAATGCAAGATAAAGTTCTGAAGTTGTTTGTAGAAAAAAGAAATTTGACGAAAGGATACTGCGCACATATTTCTCCTTAGGAGGGGATTCATTTGTGGCCACAATTTTACTGAGGCTCTGGAGCTGAAAAAGAAATGAAAAAGAAATAAAGTTTCCAGAAGGAAATGAATCACAGAAAAACAAACCTCAGCAGTTAAAGAATCCAAGATCAGAGTTATTCTAAATTAAATGCTGAGTAATGTTGAAATTAAACATTTGTATAAACTTTCTTAGTAAAACAAGCTTCCCTTAAACCTTGAAATTGATTTTTAATCATGTTTTTTTTAAAGAGTACACTAAACTACGAGAAATGATCAGCGATCAATATGTTACATAATCAGCCTAAACTTTTTAGGTAACTTTTCAACAAAGTGGGAACAAAAAGAAATTAAAAAAAAAGATTCTTACCTGCTGTTTGCCAAACTGTTCTTTTTCCGCTGCCAAAGCTTTTTCAGTTTTATTTTCATTTTTTTCTTTGGTTTTTGCTTTGCTCATACTGTCAACTTAAAGTCAGACTAAATAACAATTTAAAAAAAAAATCCCAATCTCGAAGCTCAAATCTTTACCGTCACTCCAGATAAATAAAACTTCTTTTAGGCTGAAAATTAACAACTTACTGTTAAAATATTCTCTGCCGGGTTAAAAAAAGAAAACTCACAGGCCTCAAAATCCAGTTGAAATCCCCAAAAGGAGCAACACAACATCCAAGTTAGGAGATGAAAGAAGCAGTGAGAGGTGCAGATACTACCAGGTAGATCTGGAGGCAGCGGAACCGGAAAGACGACACGACGACTCATCCGTCCTGTAATACTGGTTTAAGGCTCCTTCGATGTAAAATAAAGCTTTGTCCAAGTAAGAAGAAAACAAGATTAAATACATGTATAAAATATCAATAAAAAGTGATTATTTTTTTAAATGGATCGTTTGCTAAATAACAGTTTTTTTTTAGGTTGAGGTCAGAGTTCATGCTTCGGTGCTTCCCGTGGTCACGGCGTCCACGCTGCTGAACTGTGACGATGTCGGTAGGTTTTGGGTGGAGTTGGAATCGCCTGCTGGGGGGAAAAAACAAAAAATTGCTGCATCTTTTCACACCCAGACTGAAGCACTTCACACCCATCAAGCCCCGCCCCGCCCCGCCCCGCCCCGTGAAAGTCTTTCCTCTACCTGGACCCGGGAGGTGTTCGGGAGGTGCTGAAACCCGTCCGGGTGATGAGGTGGAATGGTTCCACGATCACCAGGCAGAGAGCGGCAGCATCTGGAGCTGGGTTCCTCAGGAGAAACCAGGAGCTCGTCCATCAGCTGCTGCAGAGAAGATCCGGACGGATGATCGCCTCCCTGATGAGATCCACAAAATAAAAAATTTAAAAAAAGCTTTTTTCATGGAAGATATCAGCTTTATCCAAAAGGGGACGGTTAGACTAATGAAACATAAAACTAAAACATCTACATTTACTAAAAGTTATTATAAATATGTGAATAAACACAGAAGCCGTACCGTTTTTTTTTTTTTTATTTTTTCTCAGTATCACAATAAAACAAAATTTGTTTACTGAAGAATATCCTGTAGAGTTCCTCTAGCTGAAACTTAAGCCTCTTTATTTGTGGTTAACAACAAAACATCAGAAGAAAAGTCGTTTTTTTTATCTATTTTTGAGTGGATCTTTGCTCCTCAAACACCTTAATTCCCTCTCACGCACCAGCACCCCTCCGTTTGTTTCCCTAAACCCCCCAAACTAACAAATAGATTGACTGAACCCAGGGCCGACGAGCGTCGCCGCAAGATGCGTTCACTGAACTCGAACAATAACCGGCCCAAACAGCCACTCAGCCCAACTCAGTCAGCTTTAATTTTATCATCATTAATTTATTTTATTTAATTGGGTTTGACATTTTCTCGTGATAATGAGATCCACCGTCTCGTTATCATGAGAAAACAAAAATCCTCCTCATTATCAAAAAACCAACAAATTTTAAAAAGGATGTTTTTGGTTTAAATAACCTCTAGAATGTACAAAAAAATGGTGCTAAAAATGTCTCAATAGGGTTTATCGTCATGTGCAACAGAAAATGCTTGCTTTGTCATCCACCTTAAGTTTATAAACAAATACACAAAGTAATAAATGCACAAAGAATACAATAAAATGTACAAAGAAACCACTAAAGTAAAATAAAGCAGAGTTATACTAAACAGGATCTTATGACTTCTGGTTTATTCATATGTTTTTAAATGATTTTCAACAGATCAGCTCTGTGTGTGATTTCTTGGGTTTTTCACAATAAGAGCACATCTATATGTGAAACTAACTCCTGCACAGTACAAGAAACACTAAAATCTTTTATCTAACCATAAATAAAGCGACTTTATTAATTTTGTTCATTTTTTAAAATCTAATCACCTGTTTGGATTAAGCTACGACAGGTTTTCTGTGTTTTACCTGCATGAAATGTGCTGAAAACCCTCCCAGATCACAGACTTGTGGATCTGCTGCTTGAGGAGGACTCTGCACGGGTGGAGGTGATGAAGGCGACGGATGGTTCACACATTTACACGTCCGCTCCTCACGGCTGGAACACAAAAAAACAACAACATGTTTTTTTGGTTGGAGATCCTGCTGTGCTTTAAAAATGACAAAAACACAACAACAAACTTTTACTTTTCTGGTAAAATGTGAGAAAAGTTTGTTTGTGAATGACAACAAAACCACAATAAATAAAGATAAAAGGCTTTTGATTATTCTCTAGATCTGTGTACGAGGCGGAAGACGTAAAATATTAATAGATCAATTTAACTTTTGACGGAATAAGTTTTTAGTCCTGTTCACGTCATAGTGTCACAAACAAGTCAGTACCTTAACTTTCACATTTTAATTCTTTTATGCCCTAAAAACAAACATTCTCAGTTTTATTAAGTAGCAGCAGCAGACTTTAATGTAAAGACAATTAATATACGTATCTCAATCTTTCTTTCTTTGCTCATTTTTTGGTTTTTTTTTTTTTTCCATTTTTTTAGTACCCTAAGAGTCCAAATTAACATGTGTGACTGCAAGAGATCAGCAAAAAAGAAACGGAATAAAATATGAAAAATGTTAGTAATTGCTAATTATCCTGTTAAATTAAACTCGTATTAGCAATTAAGCTCTGAAAAATCCTTAATGATGCCAGTGCAGTTCTAGAGCATAAAAAAATATTAAATGAATTTTTAAAAAAAGTATGAAGAAAGAAGCTGTAAAATCCACAACGATGAAAAACCTGAAGCTACGTTGGCAACAAAAAAGAAGCGTAAGCAATTCAGGAAAGTTTAATGTTTTACAAAGAAAGCTAAGAAAAAATGTTAAACTAACTAAATGTTTAGAAACGTCATAAAAATAACTAAAAAAGAAGCTTAAAAATCAAAAAAGTGAAAACCTGGAAAGTTACGGTTAGCTAAAAAAAAAAGAAGCGCCAAAAATTTTAACATTTATGCAGAAAGCAAAAAGAAATAAATGAAACCATAAACATTTTGAATGAATTTTTAAACGCTAATTGCTGATTCAAAAATGCTAAATAATTTGAAAAAGTCTAAAATAAACAAAAGAACTGAAAAATCCAAACCGATGAAAAACTGCTAAGCTACGTTGGAACAACCAAAAAAAATAAGGTAAGCATTCGGAAAGTTTTAACTGTTTAAACAAATGAAAAGCTAAAAAAAAATTGTTAAAACTGAAGAAGCTTAAAAGAAAATTTTTAAATGCTAAATGTTTAGAAACGTCATGAAAAATAACTAAAAAAGAAGCTGAAAAATCCAAAAAAGTGAAAAACTGGAAGTTACGTTAGCTAAAAAAAAGAAGCGCCTGAAAAGTTTAACATTTTATGCAGAAAGCGAAACAGAAATACATGAAACCATAAACATTTTGAACGAATTCTTAAACGCTTAATTGCTGATTCAAATGCTAAATAATTTTAAAAAAGTCTAAAATAACTAAAGAAGCTGAAAAATCCAAAACGATGAAAAACCTGAAGCTACATTGGCAAAAAAAAAAAAAGAAGCGTAACCATTCTGAAAATTTTAAAGTTTTACATAGAAAACTAAAAAAATTCTTAACAGAAGTTAAAGAATCCAGAAAACATTTCTAAAGAATTTCTAGATGCTAAATGTTTAGAGACGTCGTGAAAAATAACTAAAAAGCTGAAAAATCCAAAAAGATGAAAAACTGGAAGCTACGTTAGCCAAAAAGAAGTGCCTGAAAAGTTTAACATTTTATGCAAAAAGCTAAACAGAAGTAAACAAAACCATCAACAATTTGAAAGAATTCTTAAATGCTTAATTGTTGATTAAAATGTTTTAAAAAAAGTTTAAAATAACTAAAAAAGAAGCTGAAAAATCCAAAACGAAGAAAAGCCTGAAGCTACGTTGGCAACAAAAAATAAGCGTAAGCATTCAGGAAAGTTTAATGTTTTACAAAGAAAGCTAAAAAAAAAAATTGTAAACTAACTAAATGTTTAGAAACGTCATGAAAAATAACTAAAAAAGAAGCTGAAAAATCCAAAAAAGTGAAAAACTGGAAGCTACGTTAGCTAAAAAAAAAGAAGCGCCTGAAAAGTTTAACATTTTATGCAGAAAGGGAAACAGAAATAAATGAAACCATAAACATTTTGAACGAATTCTTAAACGCTTAATTGCTGATTCAAATGCTAAATAATAAAAAAAGTCTAAAATAACTAAAAAAGAAGCTGAAAAATCCAAAACGATGAAAAACCTGAAGCTACATTGGCAAAAAAAAAAAAAAAAGAAGCGTAACCATTCTGAAAAGTTTAAAGTTTTACATAGAAAACTAAAAAAAATTTTTTTTTAAGAAGTTAAAGAATCCAGAAAACATTTCGAAATAATTTCTAGATGCTAAATGTTTAGAGACGTCGTGAAAAATAACTAAAAACTGAAAAATCCAAAAAGATGAAAAACTGGAAGCTACGTTAGCCAAAAAGAAAAAGAAGCGCCTGAAAAGTTTAACATTTTATGCAAAAAGCTAAACAGAAGTAAACGAAACCATAAACAATTTGAAAGAATTCTTAAATGTTTAATTGTTGATTAAAATACTAAATGTTTAAAAAAAAGTCTAAAATAACTAAAAAAGAAGCTGAAAAATCCAAAACGATTAAAAACCTGAAGCTACTTTGGCTAAAGAAGTTCTGAAATCTAAAAGAAGAGTAACTATACTGAACTATACATTTTACATAGAAAGCTAAAAACAAATTTGTAAACAGATGCTAAAAAAAAAAAAAACATATATAGCTAAAAAAAATCTTAAATCTTGAAATTGTTGATTTAAAATGCTGAATCTCTATAAAAAACAACCCCAACATTAGCAATGCTGCAGAATGCTAACAATAATCTGCAGTTACGTGAACGGTTAGCTAAACAAAGTCAACGATTAATAAGGGAAACAAAAACATGACAAACAAAACAAACTATTTTAAATCTACTGTTAAAAATGCTATTCTAAAAAATATATATTTTAGAGCTGAATAAAGGATGAATAACACAAACTCATTCAATTAAATGTATGACGTCAAATCAGGATCCACTCCATCTTCTGGTTTGTTTTTTCAAAGCGTTCCCGATGGACTTTTAATTATCAATCAAATCAATAAACCTGTCGTTTTCTAGCACATAGTCTCTGCAGAGCGGCAGGAGTCGTTCCCGCTCTCTCCTGCTAGCTTATACAGATCTGACAGCAAAAGCGGTGATCACGATCGAAGCTTTCCAGCCGTGCAGTTTAGATCCAGATTCCAGATCAGACCAGGAAAACAAAAACGTTCATGAGAAGGGGGCGGAGCTAGGAGTTTGTGGCCCTGCCCAACGTATTTTCTACAAGCTTTTTCAAACCACATTTTTTCATCTGTTCCTGATTCAATTTGAATAAAAAAATACACAGAAATACAACTTTAAGCTTTTACAAATGTCCTTCATTATCAGGAGAACGCAGCGAGAACATGAAAAAAATATGATTATTAGTGGAGTGAATATAATCAATAAGCAGTTTCTGTAGACCTCACGTGTCAAAGGCCCAGGGGCCGGATCCGGCCCTCCGGGTGATTCTGTCCGGCCCTCCAGATCATTATTTTATAGTTATTAATGACCCGATGTTATCTTGTTCTCATTTCTAACTTGTATCATTTTGACAAAAAATATTTTATTGGAGAGTGAAATATTGAAAGTTGTTTGAGGTTTAAGTTGATTTATTCTGGAATAATATTCCTGCCTTTTTATTATTCATCATTATGTTAAATAGTTAGTTTTAAAGTTATAAAAATTAGTCAGAAAAGTTTTTCTGACTATTTATTAATTTACAAAGTTTTGGAGTTTAGCTTATATTTCAGCTACATGCTAGCTGTTTTGGATCATTTCATATTTACAGATAAACTTTTTGGCTTATCTGGACTTTTTTTTTTTTCATTTTTTAAAGATATTTTGAAGTTTAACTATTTTTCAGTCGCATACATACTAGCTTTTTGGCTTGTTTATGTTTTTTTTTTTGTTTGTTTTTTAGGCTAATTTGGCATTTAGCTAATATTTTAGCTAGCCATCAGCTTCAGCTTTTTTAGCTATCAATTTCAGCATATTCATCGGACAAATTCAGCTTCCAGGATTCACACTAGCATTATCGCATGTAATACAATATATATCTAGTTCGTAATTATGTTAAAAAGTTAGTTTTAGAGTGTTCGATAAACCTTTATCCTGTTTGACCCGTGACCTAAGATGTGTTTTGGATTTTGGCCCCTTGTGCGATCGACTCGGACACCCCCGCTGTAGATTAAATGCATCATTAGCTGTGAGTTTTTGAAAATGTAAACTGGTGAAAGTTTGCTGAAGAAGTTAAGGAAGAAAAAAAAATGAAAAGCTTTCTCATCTTGTGTTTTGAAGCCAGTTTTACATAATTCCAACAGATAAAACAGGATTTCATTGAGAGTGTGACATGGATCTCACAGTCGGTCTGCCGTTTGGCTTCACAACATTCACCTCTCACTGGTCTCCTGCCTCAGAACTTCTGGAGCTCTTCCCTGGTTCAGACGGAGAAGCTGCAGCTCGTTCCGCTGATTCTCACACACCTGGACAATAGAAACAAATACAACCCAAATATGATGCTCATACCTGTCAAAGGTGTTTTATTCAATAATAAGTCCCATTCCCCACCATCAAATGCAGTGTTTGTACAATGAAGATTTTAGTCTAAAATGAACCCTTTGACCTTCAGCTAATTTAGAATAAAATGAAACAAAACATATATATTAGTTATTACAACACCCATTTGTCCAACACAGACTCAAGCAGCAAAAGCCTACAAGAAGGAAAAATGCTGCCAAACCAGAATTTCCCCTCAGACCTAGGATCAGAGAGCAGGAATGAGGAACCCGTTCGGACTCCTCCGTTGTTTTGTTTCAGAGTGAATTCAGAAAATGTGATTGTTTATCATTTTTTTGTGTGTTCGTTAATCGATTACCTGCCTCAGGTGGTGAAGTTCTGCCGTGACGCGCTCCTGTTTGGACCGGCACAAATCCAGCAGCTCATCTTTCCAGCTGTCGCCCTCTCCTGGTGAGAACAAGAACAGCAGCTCCGTCAGATTTAGACGGAGAAATCCGGTAAATGTTGCAAAACTGGGATTTGAGGACCTTCTAACATCGAGCAAATCTAAAAAGTACAGAGAGTCTGAAACAGCCAAAAAAAAACGTAAAAAGTCAAAACAGCAGGTAGCTGAAATATAAAAATAGCCTAAAAAAACTTAGTAAATGGAAAAATAGTCCAAAAAGCAAGAAGAATGCCACTTTTTAACCTTTAAAACTAACTTTTTAACAGAATGAATAATAAAAAGGGAGGACTATTATTCCAAAATAAATCAACCTAAACCTAAAATAACTTTCAATATTTTACTCTTCATAAAAATATATTTTGTCAAGATGATACAAGTTATAAATGAAAGCACAAGATAACATCGGGTCATTATTAACAATAAAATAAAATGATCTGGAGGGCTGGATCATGTTTTTAAAAACTTTATCATCTTTTAATCTGATTCCACACACAAAGTAGGTTTTTTGTTCCACTTTTTATGACAAAAAAAACTCAGTTCAACAACAGAACGATAATCCTAAAGGAGAAACTAGATGTAGGAACTAAGAGTCTAGAAAACAACGAACTAATTCTAGAACTTAGAACTACGGAGATGTGACGCCAGATACTTGGTTTGACGCGCCAAGCGGGCTGTCATTTCCCTTTACGACGCATAAAAAATAAGTCTTTCACTCCAACATCCTTTGCAATTAATCTTTTCTTTATTATTTACATAACTGATATGGATTTTCCTTATTTTCTATGATTACCCGCTACAGCGGTCGAAAACCTTTTTCCCTTCTGGCTGACGCACACCTGTCTGACGTCAGCCAATCATCTCAATTTATGACAGAACCCATAGTGACAGCAAGATGACAGCAAAATGACAACAGCGACACCCACAGGACAGATTTCTCAAAAGGGCTCCTACACACCGGCCCCTAAATTGTTATGCAACCAAATAACAATTTATCAAAACCTCTCAAAAGGAGCCACACATAGGTTACACTTCTTGTAACAAGCAAAGTTTTGATACGGGCCTGTCAATGATATTTGATTTAGTTTGCAGCTTTACAGATCGTACGAGTCCCTTTTTGTCAGGATAAGCTTCCAAAACTTTGCCTAGTATCCAGGAACCCCGGGGCGATGAAGAGTCCATTATTACGACGACATCTCCAACTGACAAACTCCTCTTCCTTTGATTCCACTTCTGTCTCTCTTGAAGTAATGGCAAGTATTCCCGTATCCATCTTTTCCAGAAAAGATCAGCGATGTATTGTACTTGCCTCCAACGTTTTCTGACATATTGATCATGTGGATCAAACATTCCAGGGGGCAGTGCGGGTTTCCTTGTGAGGAGAAGAAGATGGTTGGGTGTTAGAGGTTCCAAGTCATTTGGATTGTCAGACATTTTTGTGAGTGGGCGATCGTTGAGAATTGCTTCTATTTCACAGAGTACTGTGCACAGTCCATCATCATCTAGTTGCTGTTGTTGTAGAACTGAAGAAAGAACTTTGCGTATCAGGCGGATCAAACGCTCCCATACGCCTCCAAAGTGTGAAGCTGCTGGTGGATTAAAAGTCCATTGTATTCCAGCTTGTGTCATGTCCTTTGCGATTTTGTCTTGGTTTAAGGCAGACAATGCTCTTTTTAGTTCTTTATTGGCGCCGATGAAATTTGTGCCGTTGTCCGACCTTAGATGTTTCACTTGTCCTCTTCTACTAATAAAGCGACGCAAAGCGTTAATGCACGCATCCGTCTCCAGAGACGCTGCAACCTCCAAATGCACAGCTCTGCTTGCCATACAGGTGAAGATGACACCATATCGTTTACACGTTCCTCTTCCTTTCTTCACTTCCAGTGGACCAAAGTAGTCAACACCTGTGTTGGTGAATGGTGGCAAATCAGGAGAGATTCGTTCTTTTGGAAGATCAGCCATTTTTTGGGTTACTGGTCTCCCATGGTATCGTCGACAAAACATACACTCTGAAATGACTCGCCGTGTAGCAGAATTAGCATTTGTTATCCAAAATCTTTGTCTTGCTTTGGAGAGTGTGTGAGCCCGACCACCATGACCAAGACGTTGATGGATGTGTCTTAGAATGAGCATGGAGATATGCTGATCCTTTGAAAGGATAAGAGGATGCTTGCTTTCTTCGGGCATTGCTCCTTTGCTCAGCCTTCCACCTACTCTTAGAAGTCCATCATCCATTATGGGATCCAACTTGTAGATTGAACTTTGTTTACTCACACTTGAGCTTGATGTTAATGCTTGGACTTCTTTCATGAATCGCTGCTGCTGACAATAGCGTATGATGGCTAATTCAGCTTCCTTCACATCACTCAGTGTTAAAAAGTCAGCCTTGTTAGTCGTTGTGTCTGTTGAAGATGTGAGACCTTTCTGCTTTCCTTTTGTATTCTCATCCTGTACAGTCTTCAACTGCTTTCTCCACTGACTCTTTTCCAATAGTATGGATTTCAATCTAAGAATCCAGGCAACCGCAGTTGTTAGCTTGCTCCAGTCCGAAAAATATGTAATCAGTTTATCTGTAGGGTTAGATGCATCACCACAACTGATGGTATTTACAATTTCTTCTTTCCGGACCTCCTTGTCATTAGGATCTACTGAAAACTCAGTTACTGATGTTGGCCTTTCACATTCATGCATCCAAAGTAATCCAGGTCCCTCAAGCCATACATTGTCCTTTAAGAAGTTTGAAGCTTTTATTCCTCTTGAGGCTTTGTCAGCGGGATTATCTTTGGAGCAAACATGCCTCCATTGTGAGGGTTCAGATGATTCTCTAATAGCAGAGATTCTGTTCGCCACGAAAGTGTGAAAGCGTTTGTTCTCATTGTGAATGTAGCTCAACACTGAAGTGCTGTCTGTCCAAAATACAGAACTTTCAAGTGAGATCTTTAGTTCTGCTTTTAGCATTGCATCCACTCTAACAGCAAGAACGGCTGCTGTTAGTTCTAATCTGGGAATCGTTATGGGTTTTAATGGTGTAACTCTAGCTTTGCCAAGCAGAATGGCTACATGAATGTTGTTATCCTGATTTATCATTCTAATGTAGGTCACTGTCCCATATCCACATTCACTGGCGTCTGAAAAATGATGCAGTTGTGCGTGTTTGATTTTCCAAATCCCATTGGTTGATGCACCTTCTCACTTCAAACGTGGACAGCAAAGCTAGTTCTTCGATCCATCTTTTCCACTGAGACAAAAGGTCTTGGGGTAAAGTGTCATCCCAGCCACATTTCCTTCTGCATAATTCCTGTTGGATCATTTTAGCGCACAATACGACGGGTGCAAGGAAACCAAAGGTCATAGATTGAGCAGGTGATTGACAGGACACCACGTCTGGTGAGGGCCTTTCTTTATCTCCATTTGAAACATGAAAAACATCAGTCTCTGCACACCACTGCAGGCCCAAAGCCCTTTCAACTGGAAGTTTGTCATGATCTAAATCCAGATTCTTTAGGTCCTTGGCTCTTTGATTAGAAGGGATCGTTTCCAAAACAGCTCGACTGTTGCTTGTCCATTTCTCCAAATTGAATCCTCCTTTGGAGCACAGAAGGATGAGATCTTTCATCATTTTTACAGCCGTCCCCTCAGTGGGTAAGCTCTTCAGACAGTCATCAACATAGAAGTTTTTCTTGACTGATTGACAAACCTCTGAGTCAAACTCGGATTGGTTGTCTTCTGCTGTTCTTTGAAGAGCAAAGCTAGCACAGCTTTGTGATGAAACAGCACCAAACAGATGCACAGTCATCCTGTACTCTTCAGGCTCTTTGGCAATGTCTCCATCTGGCCACCATAGAAATCGAAGAAAGTCCCTATCTTCTTTCTTTACCTTCACCTGGTGGAACATTGCTTGGATATCGCCCATGAAAGCCACAGGTTCCTGTCTGAATCTTGTAAGAACTCCCAGTAATGAGCTGGTAAGGTTAGGCCCCTGCATGAGCTCACTATTTAATGACACTCCTTTAAAAGTGGCTCCACAATCAAAAACGACTCGCAGGGATCCTTTCCTTGGATGTTGTACTCCATGGTGAGGGATGTACCAGACCTTTCCTTCCCTACCCTTTATATGCTGTTTGGGAACCTTTTCAGCATAAGATTTTTTGATAAGTTCATCCATGTATTTGAATACTCATCTTGCCAGACTTTATCATGAGTAAATCTCTTCTTTAAACTTTGGAGTCTTTGTTTAGCCACACTGTAGTTGTTTGGAAGATGAACCTCAGGATTTCTGAAAGGTAAATTCATGCAGTATTTCCCACCAATCAACATTACTGAATTTTCCAATGTGTTCAGAAACTTCATGTCTTCTCTTGACATCTCCTTTTCTTTTGAAGTGTTTTCATTAAACTCATAACTGTACTGACTGGACAGCAATTCCTCAAGTCTTTTCACAGAGATCCTGTTTACTGTAGCAGAGCGTGGGCACTCCTCCACAACACCACTGTTTCCATTCAGTGGACCATTGACGACCCATCCCAACACTGTCTTAACGGCATATGGTCCATTTCCATCGCTGTTAATGACCTCCCAAGGCTCCAATAGCTGGGGAGCGTTGGTACCTATTAATAGGTCAACTTCTGCATTTAATTTTGGAATATGAATCTTAGATAAGTGAGGATATTTCTTCAGATGTTCAGATGTTGCCATGCTCTCAGTTGAAACAGGCATTTTCTTTTGTGTCAATACCTCTGGCAGAGGATAAAAGTTATAGTCTTCCACACCAGACACTTCCAGACCAATCAAAGAGTGAGCTGGAACGACTGTCTCTTGCCCCATTGTACGCAGGAGAAAAGAAGTTCTTCTACCAACAACATTCAGCTTTTGCATTAGATGTTCTGAGCAAAAAGTCGCTGAACTGCCAGGGTCCAAGAATGCATGAGTTTCAATTATACGATTTCCTTTTCTGCTTTTATCTTCACACGTAGTATAGATAGAGCGCAATAATTCACTCCGGCCCCTGTATGTCCACATGTTTTCTGTAAGGTTAGTTTGTTCTCCGTTGGTTCCTTTGACTGCTCGACAGCAGGGGGTTGTCTTTTAATGTGAAGCACCGTAGGATGCATTTGACTGCAGACTTTACATTTTAGCCGCTGCTCACAGACACGGCTCAGGTGACCAGTGCTTAAACATGCAAAACACAGTTGATGTTCTTTAAGCCACTGAATTTTGTCCTTATGTTTCATTGATGTAAAGTTTTTGCAGTTTTCCAATAGATGACCTTTTGCACAAAAAAGACAGTTAGGAAACTCTTTGTTGATTTCCTTAGACACACCTGATGTTACAGTGGTGGCAACAGTGTTTCCTTTAAATCCAAACTTAGGAAGTGACTTGGGTCTCAAAAGGGATTTTGCATTAGGAAAGCTTGATGAAGAATCATGAATGTCACCAAATAGAGGATCAGAGATAATTTTTACATGTCGTTCGATGAAAAGGACAAGATCAATGAAATGAGCTCTGTTGTTGGTTCTTTCCATAATTTCATGTGCTGTGACCCTCCATTGCTCTCTCATTTTAAATGGTAACTTTGCGATTATAGCTCTCATGTTTGCAGGCATGTCGAGCTCTTGCATGTGCTGAAGCTCCATCATAACGTTACAGCAGGAACGCAGGAATAGAGAATATGCTTTGAGTGCTTTGACATCTTCAGCCTTTATTGTTTGCCAAGCTAATGCCTTTTCGTTGTAAGCTGTTGCAATTTTATAAGGATTTCCAAAGTGATACTGAAGAAGATCTTTGGCCACAGCATAGCCATGTTCAGGAGTCATGTGTTGACAGCTGCGCACCAATTCTTGTGGTTGTCCCCTTGTAAACTGTTCCAAATAGTACAAACAATCTGCTTTTCCTGTTTTTGCTTCCACTCCTTGTTCAAAGGCCTTAATAAACATTCTATATTCCAGAGGATCCCCATCAAATATGGGAATGGTTCTTGGTGGTAGAGACGTTGACAGTTGCTGCTGCACGAGTGCTGCTGTTATTTCATTTTGTTTCTCCATTATGTTAATTATGCGTTCATTTGGTGAGTCACCAGTCTGTCCTTGTTGGTTATTGCTGGAGTCAGGGTAGTTAGTGAATTGCCTTGTATGAGCATTTAAATCCAGAGCTGATGAATGAGTTGAGTGGTTGAAGCATTCTCTGTTTGTTGTGCTCCAGTTGTGAACTGATGCTGTGTTGGTACTTGACAGCAGAGTCGACTTGCTTTCTTTCCTTTGATTTTGCATCCAGCAGAGTTGGTTGTTGCCCGATTAAAGTATTTTGATAGGCTAAAGTCCATGCTTCAGGTTTGAATTCCTGTGCTGAGGGATTTAAAAGCATTTGAGCCTCCACTTGATGCTTTTGCTTCTCAAAGTAAGAATTCATTCCATCCATTTCTTTTTTAGAGGCATCATCTTGATCTGCGGCTTGCAACACTTCCAGCTTAGCTGTGTAGGCTGCTAGTTGAGCTTCCAAGTCCAGTTCTTCCTTCTTCCTCTTCAGCTGCAGTTCTTGTTCCTCTAGAGCATGTCTTTGTTTTAATGCAGCCATTCGAGCCATCAATGCTGCTTTGTCTGCTTGAACTTTAATTCTTGAAGATGATGTTCCACTGGATTTGCTCCTTAGACTGCGTTTAGTTTCAACATTAGAAATACTATCATTTGGACCAATGTCATCTTCAGCATTCTCAGTTTTAAGCACATTTTCTTCATTGACAGAAATCCATGTTTTACCTTGAGCAATACATTCATTATTGAACAACATTTTAGCTTTGAACCATGTATCATGCTTTTCACTTTCATCAGAAGGCAATAAATCCAACAGAGATTCATGCATACATATTGCATCATTACAAACATCAATAAGTTTATCAAGAGCTATTTGAACCTTTGTTTTATCACCTTCAACCATTAAATCTTGCAGTGATTTCCTAATAACGCTCGCTTTATTTAGTTTCAGTTTCCTGTTATTTTGTAACCTGTTCAGTTTATCCGCGAGAGCTTTTGCAGTCAGTCTAACAACTCGCTTTTCAGCTTGCGTTTCACCCCCAGTCAAACTACTAGTTCTGCTGGCGGTGCGCGCACCAGTTCCGATTGTTAAGTCTGACGCCGCGTCGCGCGTCTCCATTCCAACGATCTCCTCAGTCAACAAGTCTTAAAGCGCAAATCGAGTAGTGTCGTCGATCAGTCAACCAATGCATTGGATTTTATGTTCAGTTTTGTGTGCACACGTTTTAAATGGCCATTCAAAGTGTAGCGCTCATACCTCCGGTTTCTTCTGATGCGTTGGGCGCCGAATGCAAGGTTGAACTCCACCGAACACTTCGCTCTTCGCTCCTCCGGTCTTCCTTGTACGGATCCACAAAAGATTGGAAATGCTCACTCCAATATTCCACTCGGATTTCAGTTGAGCCGAAATCGGCGCTGGGTCCTGCTGATCTTTCTCGTTGTCAGCGCTGGGTCCAGCTGATCCGATCACTCAGAAAACCATCCAATGCTCCGACCTTCTCCCGGCTCCCATTCCGTAGAAAGTCCATCGCATAAAGTAAAAGGAAAAAGGTTTTCGACTAATAATTGTAGGAACTAAGAGTCTAGAAAACAACGAACTAATTCTAGAACTTAGAACTACGGAGATGTGACGCCAGATACTTGGTTTGACGCGCCAAGCGGGCTGTCATTTCCTTTACGACGCATAAAAAATAAGTCTTTTCACTTCCAACATCCTTTGCAATTAATCTTTTCTTTATTATTTACATAACTGATATGGATTTTCCTTATTTTCTATGATTACCCCGCTACAGCCGGTCGAAAACCTTTTTCCTTCTGGCTGACGCACACCTGTCTGACGTCAGCCAATCATCTTCAATTTATGACAGAACCCATAGTGACAGCAAGATGACAGCAAAATGACAACAGCGACACCCACAGGACAGATTTCTCAAAAGGGCTCCTACACTAGAAAAACAAAGAATATGTTAGAACTAAGAATTTAAAAAACATCTAGATTTATAAATCATTTTTTAAAACACATTTATTTGTGAAAACGAGAAAGAAGAAAAAAATGGATGGATGAACGGATGGATGGATGGATAAATGGATGGATGGATAGAAGATGGATTGATGGATGGATGGATGGATAGAAGATGGATGGATGGATGATTGGATGGATTGATTGATGGATAAATGGATGGGTGGATGGATGGACGGACGGACGGATAAATTGGTGGATGGACGGATGGATAAATGGGTGGATGGATGATTGGATGGATGGATGGATGGATGGATGGGTGGATGGGTGGACAGATGCATCGTTGGATGAACCTCCACCTGTATCTCAGGTGAATCTCAGATGAAGTGAGGACTTGTTCATTTACCGCTGAGCAGCAGGTCTCTGTGAAGAAGCTGCAGCTCCTGCTTCAGTCGGATGATTTCCTCCCTCTGAGTGCTGCTCTGCACCGCCTGCTGCTGCAGCTCATCTGTTCACACCACAAACACTGACAGTCATTCTGAACTCAGTTCTCCCTCGTTCTCCACCTGAACATCTTCTAACTAAACAGTTTCATCAGGTCCGGGGTCGGGTACCTTTGAGCTGTGAGGCTTCCTGTTTGGCTTCTTTGGAACGCCGTCTGTGATCCTCCACGTCTCTCTGGAGTTTGCTCTCCTGTGATTGGCTCTCCGTCAGGAGCACCTCCACATCTCTGAGGCGTCCAGAGAGGTTCTGGACCCGAGCCGAGGCTTGGGTCGCATCGTTCTCCTGTCGGACAGACGCACATCAGAGCTGCAGACCGAGCTGCTGGACGACTCATCCGGTCTCACCTTCAACTTCAGCATGGAGCTCAGCTCCTCCTCTCTGGCCTGCAGAGAGCCCACCTGGGTGGACAGCGCCGTGACGGTGGAGCTGAGACTCTGGTTCTTCTCCTGGAGGACGAGCAGAAGAACTACATTAGGAATAAAAGCAAAGCTGCTGTTGACATCAAAACACAGAAATGTCTCTTTAAACTAAAATGTTGAAGTTCTTTTAGAGTTCTCTGAGAGTTCTCCTTTCCAGACTCTCCATCAAAATGTCAGATTTAAGAATCATTGAGGAGAGAATTGATTCATCTGAGGATGATGGGAGTTAAAATAGTGTTCAAAATTCACCCTGAAAGTCTGGAGATCAAAGCAAACGGTCATGAAAGGAAGACAAAAGGAGGAATGAGGAGGGACTGTTCTCCTCTCCGCTGATGTTTCGGTTACCTCAGAGTCTTCACATCGTTCTCTGAGTTCTCGCTGCTCCTGCTCCAGACCACAGAGCTGCTGCCTGGCTGCCCTCAGCTCCTTCTGGGCCTCCTCTTCTCTGCTCTCCACGGCTAGCATGCGTGTTGTTAGAGCTCTGATCAGCTCGTTCCGTTTCTGCACCTCCTCTGTGCAAACATACAAAACAAAACATGAAGAACTTCATGGAGAGGAAGTGCAGGCTTGGAACCGATAAAGAGAGCGAAGAATCTTAATGGAAGAATTTTCGGAGAATCTTCCCGGTTTATATTTATTCTAGGCCTCCTTACCACTCCCAGACTGTCACTGGACTGCCACCCGAATGTCACTGGACTGCCACCCGACTGTCAATGGACTGCCACCCGTCTGTCACTGGACTGCCACCCGACTGTCAATGGACTGCCACCCGACTGTCAATGGACTGCCACCCGACTGTCAATGGACTGCCACCCGTCTGTCACTGGACTGCCACCCGTCTGTCACTGGACTGCCACCCGTCTGTCACTGGACTGCCACCCGACTGTCACTGGACTGCCACCCGACTGTCAATGGACTGCCACCCGACTGTCAATGGACTGCCACCCGACTGTCACTGGACTGCCACCCGACTGTCAATGGACTGCCACCCGTCTGTCACTGGACTGCCACCCGACTGTCAATGGACTGCCACCCGACTGTCAATGGACTGCCACCCGTCTGTCCCTGGACTGCCACCCATCTGTCACTGGACTGCCACTCGACTGTCACTGGACTGCCATCCGTCTGTCACTGGACTGCCACCCGTCTGTCACTGGACTGCCACCCGTCTGTCACTGGACTGCCACCCGACTGTCAATGGACTGCCACCCGTCTGTCAATGGACTGCCACCCGTCTGTCACTGGACTGCCACCCGACTGTCAATGGACTGCCACCCGTCTGTCCCTGGACTGCCACCCGACTGTCCCTGGACTGCCACCCGTCTGTCACTGGACTGCCACCCGACTGTCAATGGACTGCCACCCGTCTGTCACTGGACTGCCACCCGTCTGTCCCTGGACTGCCACCCGTCTGTCCCTGGACTGCCACCCGTCTGTCACTGGACTGCCACTCGACTGTCACTGGACTGCCACTCGACTGTCACTGGACTGCCACTCGACTGTCACTGGACTGCCACCCGTCTGTCACTGGACTGCCACTCGACTGTCACTGGACTGCCACCCATCTGTCCCTGGACTGCCACCCGTCTGTCCCTGGACTGCCACCCGAATGTCACTGGACTGCCACCCGACTGTCAATGGACTGCCACCCGTCTGTCCCTGGACTGCCACCCGTCTGTCACTGGACTGCCACCCGTCTGTCCCTGGACTGCCACCCGTCTGTCACTGGACTGCCACTCGACTGTCACTGGACTGCCATCCGTCTGTCACTGGACTGCCACCCGTCTGTCCCTGGACTGCCACCCGTCTGTCCCTGGACTGCCACCCGTCTGTCACTGGACTGCCACTCGACTGTCACTGGACTGCCACTCGACTGTCACTGGACTGCCACTCGACTGTCACTGGACTGCCACCCGTCTGTCACTGGACTGCCACTCGACTGTCACTGGACTGCCACCCATCTGTCCCTGGACTGCCACCCGTCTGTCCCTGGACTGCCACCCGAATGTCACTGGACTGCCACTGGACTGCCACTCGACTGTCACTGGACTGCCACTCGACTGTCACTGGACTGCCACCCGTCTGTCACTGGACTGCCACTGGACTGCCACTCGACTGTCGCTGGACTGCCACCCGTCTGTCGCTGGACTGCCACCCGTCTGTCACTGGACTGCCACCCGTCTGTCATTGGACTGCCACCCGTCTGTCCCTGGACTGCCACCCGTCTGTCCCTGGACTGCCACCCGTCTGTCCCTGGACTTCCACCCGTCTGTCCCTGGACTGCCACCCGTCTGTCCCTGGACTGCCACCCGTCTGTCCCTGGACTGCCACCCGTCTGTCCTTGGACTGCCACCCGTCTGTCACTGGACTGCCACCCGTCTGTCCTTGGACTGCCACCCGTCTGTCACTGGACTGCCACCCGTCTGTCACTGGACTGCCACCTGTCTTTTGTCCTTGGACTCCACCCGTCGTGTCGCCGGACTGCCATCCGTCTGTCCTGGACCCACTGCTGGACTGCCATCCGTCTTTGTCCCTGGACTGCCACCCGTCTTGACTGCCACGACTGTCCCACCCGTCTGTCAATGGACTGCCACCCGTCTGCTCAATGACCTGCCACCCGTCTTCCCAACTGCGAATGTCGCCACTGCCCCGTCTGTCACTGGACTGCCACCCGAATGTCGCCGGACTGCCATCCTACTATCCACCTACTGCACAACCTGGAAATGTACTGCCCACCAATTTACCGAATGTCGCCCGTTGACATGAATCCTCTCTGTTTGAAATGTACCCGGGTGGCTGATCACCAATTTTTAGAAAAATCGTCCAGTTGACATGAATTTTAAACTCTCTACTGCAATCTCCCAAATGCAGAAAAACTTGAATTCAGGTCGGCACGTTTTGGCATTTCAGGACATATGACCATAGTCTAAGGCAGAAAAGAGTGCAAAAATACAATGATGGATTTGGAACCCTCACCATCTAAGCGTGCACACCTCTGCTCTAACATCAGCACCCGCTGGCGGTCTTGTTCCCAGGCCTGATGCTGCTTGTGATTGGAGGTTGCCATGGAGTTTAGCTCCACCTCTCTGTCCTTCAGCTCCTCCATCAGCAGCTGGATCTCCCTCCTCTGCCTCTGGATGGTGGAGTTGCTCACATCGTTCACGGGGAACTTTGGGAAACAAAGAAACAGCAATTTTTCACTAAAGTTTGTAGTAGTCGGAACAACAACGGGTCTGATGGGAAGGAATCAGCAGCTCTGTGGATGTGTGGACACCTCAGGAGGTTTTTAACTTCAAGAATTTTCCAGTAGTTTCAAAGTAAAGTCAAGGTGTTGTTAGGTCCATCTTAAATTCTTAACTAACCAAAAAGCCCAGAGAACTGAATTCATCTGAAATGTTTGGCAGAAAGGCAGAAAGGTTTCGTCTTACCTTCGGTTCTTGCAAACTAAGACGGTGAGAGTCTGGTGGATCCAAAGAAGAGCACCTGAACCCGGAGTTTGTACTTCTGTCCATCTGGATGCCGGTCAGTCCTGGCAGCTGACTGGAGCCATCGGTCCTCTGAAATAAATCCAATCGTACAGATTAAGAGGGCAGATTAAATTCCTTTAAAGAGAAACATGTTCCAATTTAAGGCAAAGACTCGATAGACTCGTGTCACTGACCTGCTTGACAGGAGTGCTGTGCCACAGGGAGTCATCTGAAACAGTCAAGACTGGATGGTAAGTTTGTAAAACTCCTCCTGTTTCTCTCCTTGTCAGTAATAGAGCTGCTCACAACCCTCGACTCAAACTGAGAACTGGACTGAGTGACTCCTCCCCCCTGGCGTTCCAAACAGGAAGTTCCTGCTGGCTCCAAAAAGTCAAAAACCCACAGATTTCAATAGAAAAGTAGGCAGAGTCTGCGACCCCAACGTCCAAATTGTCTGATTGACAGATAGGGCTGCCACAAACGATTATTTTAATAGTCGACTAATCACCGATTATTTTTTCCGATTAGTCGACTAATCTGTTCATGGCCAAAGTGGATGTAAAGATGCTGAAGTTGATAACCAGCTAAAATATTAGTTAAATGCCAAATTTACCAAAAAATAAAAAGAGCCAAAGTTAGCCTAAATAGCTAGCATGCTGCTGAAATATTAGCTAAATTCCACATTAGCCTTAAAAAAATGGAAAAATACTATATTAGCCAAAACAGCTAGCATATAGCAGAAATATAAGTTAAACTCAAAAGTTGCCTAAAAAACGTAAAAAAGCTAAAGTTAGCCGAAATAGCTAGCATGCTGCTGAAATATTAGCTAAACTCCAAAATAGCCTAAAAAACCTTAATAAATGCCAAAATATTCCAAAAAGCTAGCAGAATGCTATTATAACTTTCAACTTTACTTCATACAATATAAAGTAACGATTAATCGACTATTAAATTAGTTGTCGATTATTTTAATAGTCAATTAGTTATCGATTAGTCGACTAATCGTGGCAGCCCTATTGACAGATTTTGCGTAGTCCTCTTTCAAGTGGTAGGGGTGTGGCCTTCCAACAAGCTCACCCCTGATTGGCCAAAAATATTTTACTCCAACTAAAATGAAATCAATTGAGTTTTCTTTTTTTTTCCTACAATATAGACGCTGGCATTTTGGTGCCAGATGCCGTCAGTGAGCAGTGATTTGTCAAAGTCGATCTGAGTCCATAGCAACCAGTCTCACCAATCAGGAGTGAGCTTGTTGGAAGGCAACACCCCTACCACTTGAAAGAGGGCTTCACAAAAACTGTCAAACAAACATTGGATAGAGGGTCTGGAGGCTTCACCTACTTTTAAGGAGGCATCTGATTGGTCAGTTCATAACCTGAACTACAGAAAAAATATATGGAAAAAAAAGTTAATTAAGAAAATGTTTAAATATATATATATACAAGCAAGAATGTTTATTCTGACCAATAGAACGGCTGAAAAACAGGTGTTTATTACTCTATAGAAGTCTATGGAATGTAAGTTTCTTGGAGCCTGTGGGTACTTCCTGTTTTAAGAGTCACTCAGTCCAGTCCTCAGATACCAGGGGTCTGCAACCTGCAAACACTTGTGGATAATTAGTTTTGAAATAAAAATCCAAACTATTTGAATAAATGATGGGTTTATAGTTTTGTTCTATTTTTTCTGAGTTAATTAAGCTTTTTCATTATTGTTTACATTTTGAAAAAGTCAGAAAATTTAGGAAAATGACAGAAAGGTTTAATCAACTGTCAGAATGAGCCTGAGCTGCAAAGTAGTGTCTAGTTGCTGTTTGGATGCATCTTCTCAAAAATATACAATTGTATTTATATGTACATTTTTAAAAAATGATTCTACGTAGATGATGTCATGTTTAAATTTGATAGTAAAAAGACAGAAAACACAACTTGTCTTTTTGAATCAGGGGTGTCAAACTCAATCGCACAAGGGGCCAAAATCCAAAACACACCTTAGGTTGCGGGTCAAACAGGATAAACATTTTTTCAATAAACTAAAACTAAACTCATAAAACTTTAAAACCGTAACCGAAGTATGTAACTGAAAAACTAGCTAAACTTCAAAACAACATAGAAAACTTATAAATAAGAGCCAAATTAGCCGCAACAGCTAGCATGTTGCTGAAATATTAGCAAAACTCCTAACAGCCTAAAAAAAAAAAGCCGAAATTGTCCAAAATCGCTATCATGTCGTTGAAATATTAGCCTAACTCCAAAATAGCCTGAATTCTAAAAAAAAAAAAAGCCTAAATTAGCCAAAACAGCTAGCATGCAGTTGAAATATCGGCTAAATTACAAAATAGCCTAAAAAATCTTAGTAAATGCCAAAATAGTCCAAAAAGCTATCAGAATGCCAATTTTTTTAAACTCTAAAACTGTAAATCTAAAAGAAATGAGCGCAAGATAACATCGGGGCATTAATAACAATAAAATAATATGATCTGGAGGGCCGGATAGAATTACCCGGAGGGCCGGATCCGGCCCCTGGCCCTATACTCTGACACGTGCAGCAAAGGATCTTATTTGTCACAGGATGTACTTTATTTTGACAGAATTTTGAATGTTGCTGCTGTCTAGTAAAGAAAGAATGAATATATATATATATATATATATATATATATATATATATATATATATAATATATTATATATATATATAATATATTATATATATATATATATAATACATCAGAGGCCTGTATCATAATTCAATTACTTGTACATATTTAAAGTTACATTCCATAAATTAATTTAACAGCAACAAAAACATTAATAAAGTGTATTTTTATAAACAAGGAGGTGAAACTGGTTGTGGACTGTTAGAAACTGGACCAAAATGGCTCTTTAAGGGTTAAAGGTCGCAGATATACTTCCATGATTAACACGATAGAATCTGTTTTACCCTTTAACCAGAGGGAGCGGCCCCCCTTTCCTTCTGAAGACAGCAGTCTTCCACTGTCAGCCATCACATCCCTGTTTTCCCTCTGAACCCAGCGTCCGCGTGCGACCTCAGATCCCGCCTTTCCGCTCTCGTTTTGGAGGAATTTCTCGCATCTTTAAAAGATAAACAACCCAACTCTTTTTAAGTTTAACTTTTCATATCGAATAATAAAGTTAATTGTCGCTCGCGAGCTCCAGCTGTTCAACTTCACTTGTGTTTCTCCTATCAGCCGTGGAAAAAAAAAAAATCTCATCGAGCTTTTGAAAAAAGGGCGTGAGTGACGTCATCGGCGGAAACAAAACAACTCTTTTCAAAATAAGACTATGAAAAGCTAGAATAAAGTCAAAGCAATAGAAGAAGAAAAAATATAGATGTTTATTATTAAAAAATAACAACACAATAAATTATTTCATAAGAATAATTTAATTCAAGAGCTTTATAACTTTCTTATTGTGTATTTTTGTTGAAATTTAAGGAAAAAACTTTAAAACGTTAGACCTCTTTCAGAAATCAACAACTATGAATTGGAAACACCTAAAATAATAAAATTGTAAAAAAAGAAATTTAATATAATTTCTTTTTTTTTTCTTGATACAACCACACTGAATGTTAATGTAAATGTTAGGATTGTGTCTGTGTCTGTGTTTTTTTTTTTTTTTTTTTTTTTTTTTTTGAAAGCCACTTCTAAAAATCATTTCATAACATTTTAACCAAATTAAAATTATGAATCAGGTGCTTTTGAGTTTTAATATATTTTGCACATTTGGGGCATAAATTATTTATATTTAAATATTATACATAAAAGTCCTTTAATGGATAGACGTCATTTTAAGATGAACTTGTATCATTTTTGGACTTATGAGAAATGTAAAAACAAAAGCAGCACAATCTAATGTGGAAATGTTTGGAATGGAATTTTTCTTTTTACAGAGAAGAAAAATAGTTTGGCTGTCAAGGAGGCTCTTAATGAACAGTTTTGAAAATTGAGGTAAAAATGTATACATTTTGTGCTCAAATTGGAAAAACTTTGCAGAAATTGCTACAATAACTCTTAAATATCCTATAAATGTGCAGTCCAAATTTTAATATCTGCATATCTGAGAAAAGTTTAATCACTGACCATCAGGTTGGTCCAAACTCCTTTGTCCATCCAACTCTTGTAAAACAGTATTTTGTTTAAAACAAATCTATTACTATAAAATGTTGAAGTGTGAGGATTAAAGTTGTGGTGTGGATTAACATCAAACTGAGCAAACATTTTTTGCAAAATTCAGAAAGTTTAATTAGTAATTTAAATAAATCAAAATCACATTTTAAAAGAAATTCAATGCTACCAAATATGGAATCAATATGAAAGAATTGTGAACCAGATTAATTTTCGGATGTTGTTTGTTATTCGGGTAAAATCTGATTAATCTTTTTAATTAGTCTGAATTATCTTTCTGGCTAAATGTTCATAACGATAGTGTAAATACAGCAAAAAGCTGTTTATCCTCCTAAACATCAGGTGGCGCTATAGCTTTTCCAGCATTGTAACAACTGAAGCACGAAGCTCCGCGAGGCGTGCTGAAAGTACGCGAGCCAAACCTTTTACATTGAGAATGGTGTACTAAACTATCAGACTACACTTAATAATGCTACGAGGCCTATTCAGGAAAAGACGGGAAATATAGATTCAACTGTGTGAGGTAGGTTGGTGGATGTTTTCCCAGTTTAAATGTGTCTTCTGCGCTAAGACTGCTGGGTAAGCTGAACGCGCTAAGCTAGGCTAACAGTGACAGCTGGGTAACCAGCCAGCCTGGAGAATGGGAGCCTGGGAGCAGTCTCTAACGGCTCTTATTTCATCCAGGATTGCGTTGTAGTTGCATTCGAGTCAAGAAAAGACACAAAATACTTTATTTGTTAATTTGTTAATTCTTCCAGATTTGTCTGATAACACTTTTATTATTTGTATGGAAAACACCGACAAACAGCCTCACGTTTTAGCACGCTAAAGGCTAGTTTTTCCTCCATCTACAGGTTATTAGTCTGCTTCGACGATACATTAAAATCCCCCAGTGAATGAAAAGGACCCACGTTACGTGACAGATGGTTTTGGAATTGCTTGGATTCCCTATTTTAAATATTTAATTCAAAAGGGAGAATGGGTCTTCAAAGAGGCCAGCATGATGAAACACTGTGAAGAGGTTTCTTCATTTAGAGAAAAAAAAAAACTGTTTTCCTTTTTGGAGATGCTTTAGGAAAAACCCTTCTAAAATTACAAATTCTAAAAATAAATAAGCATCAATCTGTGTAGAAAAGTCTAGCTGCAATGAATATTCAGACCCTTTAAAAAAAAAATAGAATCTCATGCTAATTCTATAAAAAAAAAAAAAAAAAAATAAGAAATAGAGATTTAAGGCCCACTCTTTAATTTACATACTTTTGGTTACCAGCTCATACATTCCACAAAGACATGATTTTGGATAATTAAAATCTGAATAAATAATTTACTTCTCAGTTTCAAAGACAGAAATTATAATCAAATCAATGTATTTCTAAAATAATATTTTCATTATTTGGTTTAGAAGTCCCAATCTAACTAGATGTGGGCGGGGCTCCATCATCATAAAAAAGCCTCAAAAATATTTTTAAAAACACCATTTTCATTGAAGTGGGTGTTTAATTGGAGGGATTTATTTTTTGACAGAAAGCTAACATAATCTCATGATGATTTTTTCCTTTTGAGTCATCACTGTCCAGACTTTTTGTTTTATATTTTAACACTTGTTTTTTTCTCTGCAGATAATTAGTTATGGCTACTACTGAAATGGAACCTGGGTCAGAACAAGGAACGGCCGACCCGGATTCAAAGTACCCCCTGAAAGTTCTTTACTGTGGAGGTACGGTGTGAAAAAAACCTTTTCTGATTCCATCTTTTCTCCGTTTACTTGGAGGTTTTGATCTCGTTTCCTCTTTGTTTCTGCAGTTTGTTCCTTACCGACAGAGGTGAGTTTCAGTTTATGCGGTGCTCCTGTTTTCCTGTCCCTGTCCGACGTGGCGTCAAACATCGGTCTTCTTCTTCTGCACAGTACTGCGAGTACATGCCCGAGCCGGCCAAGTGCAGGCAGTCTAGAGAAAATTTCCCGACGTTTTGCCAGGATGACTGTGGTGAGTTCCTCTCAAGATCTCCGATTCTACTAAAAGTTTTAGAGTTGATTTCATGAAAAAGGGGAACTGCGTCCGTGTACTGCCTAATTGGGTCCTGGAGGCTGCTGGTCTGTAAGGAAACCCAGATCTTCCATTGCCGTCTCTTCTGGAGGACTTCCATCATACTTTCCTCAGAAGCTAATGAGTAACATTTATACCAGCGGTTTCTCAGTGCAGAGGAGGAGACTGAACTCTGAGCTGCACAGCTGTAGGAGGAGTAGACAGAGTTTAG